>WKFP01014271.1:2460315-2520304 GCA_011057875.1 Pterocles orientalis
CGTGAGGGTGGTTGGAACAGGAGAGGCTCGGGGGGGGGGAAGGCGGGGGCTGGGGGCGATGAGAGCAGCGGGATGAGAGACCAGCCTAGAGCTGCAGGTTGTTACCTGCTAGAAGTGCTGCCCGGAGTGGTTTGCCTTCCGGTTTTTTTTATTTTTTTCATGACTAAAAGCGCTTCCTTTTTTTTTTTAATAGGAAATAGTAAATTAACCCCAGATAATAAGTCCTAATAAGCCCTGGTGGGATGCAGCTGAATCTTCGTAGGCACTTTAATCTGAGCTCCACACAATGCCTCTGTTCGCTCTTCACGCGCAGGTAAAACCTGTTAGTTTCTGCCAAAACTGAGGCACTGAATTCAGGCCGACCTGGGGACAGTGCTCGAGACCGGAGCCCTGATAGGTCCTGGCTCATCCCATGGATATAAAATCTGACTTGAGAGTTCTCAGTCTGAGCTGTGGTGAAGCCAGATTTATGGAAATACCTCATTCCATCCATCAGGAATGACTTAGGGAGTTGGCACATACAGTCTCTGTGTGAGCCCACTGAGCGTTTCGGTATCTGTTTCTGGTTAATGCACACTCTGGGTAATCCACCTATGAGTAATGGAGAGGTGGCTTTAAATAGTTCACACAAAATACCAATTAACAATGATATTTGAAAAAAAAAATGAGCAGCAATGAGGTATCCTTGCAATTTTACAACAGTTCACATTAAATTCACCTATAGTGAAGTATGCAAAATTTATCATCATATATATGCATTAGTTATGCTGAACATTATTCAATGGTTTATGATGAAATAGTTAGATAAACAAAACAGTCAAATCCCATCTTCTAGTCAGGGATGTGAGTGGGAACAAAGGAGAATGCTCCTGTCAGTGCTTAGAACTTACACAAATGTGTTTTTTAAAAAAGCAAGAACTGAACAACTCAGAATTTAATCAGCAAATAAATTATACTTCTATTATAAAAAATCTGCAATATCATAAAAACTGGGATACTGGAAAAATCTGAAATTGAACAGTTTTGTCTTTGTCATGTCAATTTCAGTAATGTAATATGTTTCAATAAAGAATCTGAAGATGCAGCTTTTTGATAGCATTGAGCAATAATGTATGGTACCCAGTATTAACGTAGGTATTACTGTGTGCTTGTTCTTTCAGAATATTATATACTGACTTTGGTATTATTACAGAGGAAATATAACTTCATTTTTAGTTTCATAGCTGTGGTTCAGTAAGCACAGTGTTTCCTATTTATACAAACTATTATGGCTGTCTGCATTAGGTTTATATATATAACAGGTATATAAGCTTTCACATAATGCATGTGGATTGCATGCAACACTATCATTTGATGCTACGAGGAACGCTTTCACTGCCTAATATAAATAGCAGAGAACCTTCTTTACTATATTTTTTATTGTTTAGATTTAGTAAATGGAAAAACACTGCAAATGCACTGTCTAGGTTAGTTACCAAGACATGATTTTTTTGTATCTCAAAAGTAGAAGATACCTGATCTTTGAAGTATGAGAGGAAAAGGTTCATTGTCTTCACATTCAGTTTCCCCCTATGTATGTGTAAACCAAAGAAAATCACATCAAACAGGTCTCTGAAGCAATTAGCAGAGCAAGCAACAGCCAGCTTTCTGTTTTTGTGGATAGGATACTCTAACTTAGACTGAAGTAGAATTGGTCCGAATAAATCTTTTCTTATTCACACAATTAGTTTTACAGCTTCAGGTGAGCCCTCACACTTTCATTTTTGCTCACTGATGATATGGTTGCTCTAGTCTGGTTTTGATGGTCTGTAGCCTCCTTTTCAGAAAACTGTAAACAGTGGACTGAAGGACATTTCATCATGTGCATCTTACTTTGTAATTGTTCTTGTGTCAACTATAGAACTTGGGCTTCATATCCACACAAATTTCCTAGAGAATAACTTAATCTGCATGTGAAATATACACCACACACAGCATCCCCAAAAGAATGCATCAGGGTAGTAAAACTGCAACAAACTCCCTAAAATAGTCCTGCTGTGGGTGACTGAAGAACGGGAAACAAGACGATAGTCTGAGTCTTATGGTGATGCTATAGAGTGTGAGTCCTGATGCACAAATGCCTCTCAGTCTGTGCTACTGTCCCAGTCCTTCACTGTTCCTCATTCCTGTTCTCTGGTTGTGTTTGCTTGTCTCCAAACATAAAAGCAAAAAGAAAAATTTATAGTAAGTGGTAAATAGAGCAATTAATGGGGGAAGAGTAATGAAAGATTAAAATCAAATTAACAATGTTCAAGTCTTGAAAAAGAAGGATAAAAATAAAGAATGAAGAATAGCATATTAAAATGTAAATTACTTCCTAGGTCACAGAGTTCAGCCATTGCATACAGCCGCAAAAATTCCATTCATTAAAATATTACTGCAATATAATGGGAGGGATCCTAGAAGCAAGCAGGATAAGGTGTTTTTTTACTAAGTAGGATTAAATTTTCTGGTCACACTGTCTTCAGCAAACATATGAGCTCTATCGCTGCATCATCAATCTATGCATGTAAATATCAGTTTGACTTTTTCATTTTCAAATTGCATGGATCTCAAGAGGAACTTGTGTGTGACTAGGAGCAAAAGAACAACATGAAGCCTTGAAACAGTCTTTGCATCTTCTGCTTGATGCTGTGGGAAGCCAGGGTGCCAAATTTTAACACTGTGTGATAACTTTGGCATGTAGTTAAAGCTAAAAACTGAAAAGAACTACCTAAAACAAGGAAGTCTTTAAATAACAGCATGTAGGAATGAGGAGAAAAAGTAGTGAAGCAACCCACTTTAAAAAGACATAGCAAGAGAAGCAGTACCAAAGGGAGTAACAGTAATGCTCCACCTTTTTGATATCTAACAATTTGACCCTGTGTAAAAGGAAGCATTCATGTATTATGACATAAATTAATTGGCTGAAAACAGTAGAAGTGTTGCGTCAGTTTACGAGAGATGTACTGCTACCTTTTGCCAGTGGCCTACTGTGTAATAAGGCAGACAGAGGAGTTCAGGTTTCTCAGTACATAGACTGTAGGTCTATAACACTCAGTTCCAACAACTTTGAGAACCCTGATATTGTGGGTAGAAAGACAATTTTATTGAACTTCTGTCAGAGACAGTAGAAGACTGTGAATACAAAAAGTGTAAAGATCTGAGCTATGGGTTACAGTGGAAGAAAACAACCTCTCAAGGCTGGACCTCTTTGATAAGATGTGACTATATCCCCACAAAGACTTCGAAGCCTTTGAAATGTGTAGACAATCTAAATTCAGGAAAGAAATGTCTAACTGAAAAAAAAAAAAAGGTAAAAGAGTTACTGGGGGAAAGGAAGGGAAGTTAGAATAGCAGCAAAGCAGGGATGTAATGAAAAGGCAGGCTCTGTCATGTGTGTGCTAAGCAATTCGGGTTATTATGCAGGCAAACATTCTGAAAAGAAACACAGATTTATTAAATACGGAGCAGAATCTTGTCTAGATCGATAGTATTCTGTACATTATATTTAAAAACATATTTAACAGCAAGCCACTATATTTATAAACATATTTAGCAGCAAGCTATCTAGAGTGTAAAGGAAAGTTCACAGATTGAGAGATTGCCCAGACAGTCAAATGTGGAACATCCATACCCAAGGGCACATGCTTACTGATAGGAATCTGTGAACTCTGCAGTGTGCTGTGGAGTAAAGCTCTCTTAACTGTTTCGCAGCAGAGCTGGAATAGCCATGTGGAAGAATAAAGGCAAGATGTCGCTGCATTAAGAGAAATTATTTGGTTGCTGACAGAACAAGCTTTGCTACGTAGGGTTGTTTGTGTCCTGCACAGTATCTGGCAAAAGGTGAGTGTTTTCCAGAAACGAAACCTGAATACTGCTTGAGACTGTAGACAAAGCAGTGTTTGCCTTTACCAAAGAGAGGCTAGGGAAATTAGGAAAGCTGTAAGCGTTAACATCACATCTAATCTGCGTTTTAGGTCACAGGTTGCAAGATACCTTATAGCATGTCGTCCCAACCTGTTACAGGACTTGCAATTGTCTATTGTAATTAATTTCTAAACCTGTAGGGTGAAAGGGCTGCTAATATGTGAGGGGTAGTTTTTTCCTGATGAATTTTATGGATTGCAGAGGGAGGGAAATTGATTTTTCTGCCGAATTAAGTATTGATTTAAAAGTAGCTTTCTATGCTGCGTAGTTTAGCGTCATGGGCTACTATTCCAGTGGATTTTGTAGATTGCTTGCTGTGTTTTCCTATTGCAATGAAATCTTTTGGCATGGATGCAAGTTTCACTTTCATTACAATTGGTTGGACACCACCAAGTGGTTCAGTGATCACGGAAGTTCATGAGAACTATAACCCTTCTGAACAGCCTGACAAAGAAGTGCAGCACTGTGTAAAAAAATCTTACATCAAAACCTGAATGCACCACTAGAGAAAACTGAACTGCCTAAACATTAAGCAGGGTAACAACAGTTACAATGGTATTTGGTGCATATGCTCACTGTTTTGTTGTCTAGACCTCATATTTAGACATTTACAAGTGTGTAACATAAAGGAGGATTTTTTACCGTAGCTTCTGACAAGCGTATTTATGCCTAATGGGACTGTGCTGTCTGCAGTCACAGCTGTAGGCAGACTGCATCACCGGCGGTTTGAAAAAATGCCTTAATGAGATCTTGGAATAGCACTTGTTTATAAAATGTAACTCTTGCGCTTGTACCTCATACCATGCCAGGATCTAGTATGTATTATACACTCTACTATGGTGTACTGGGGGCATTATGTGTACTGGTATCAGGCCCAGTACAGACTATTCTGGGTTACTGGGTGTGCTGCATCAATTTACCATTCAACAATTTATCGTCTCACTGCCTCTCTGTACTGTTTATTCCTTTCCAGTTTATACCTCCTTTCATTTCTTCAGACAGTGTTTCAATATTTCTTCTCTTTGTATGTTAGACATTAAGTCATTTCATTTTTACTTTTTCCTGCACTGACCTCGTGTCGTTCATTAGTGGACAGTGTCATCATCAAGCCTTGAAGGGCTTGCAGTGAGAGAATGTAAATGTCAAATGTGAATTCTCCCAAAGTGCTTCTAGATAAAAAGGTCAACGTTTGTAATTTTTTTTTTCAATTTTTGGGTATGTTTGGGCTCAGCTTTGAGACCAGCTGTGAGGAGAAGGAGAATATCTACAAATGCAACCACACAGATAAGGTTGTGGTGATTTATTTTTTAATCTGTTCCCTTTGGAATAGAGACTAACGGTGAATAGCAATCTTCCTAAACATAGTGCTGGTAAGATGTGCTTTCAGGTGTTTCTTTTGCTAGCTAATGTATCAACTACCAGCTAATATATCAATTGTTCAAAAAAGAAAGTGTAGTGAAAATGTAAGTTTCTGGAGTAGGAAAAATGGGCTGTGAATATTTTTGGACATCTCTTCAAATTTTGAGCAGGAAGCCTTTAGGAGCCTGATGAGAACATAAAATACAATTGAATAAGAACTGACCATGCCAATGGTGGACTGTAAATATTTTCCTGACCATATACCTGAAATAGCTGCCAGAATTCTTACTTCATTTGTAAGCATCACCTCCCCTACACAGAAAAGAGTGTAAGTGAGCTGCATTAGTATTTGCTGTTTGAATGGTTTTTCCAAATTCTATGGAAATTCAAAAAGAAAATGGGAAGCCTAGCGAAAAGCAAAGGCTGTATCCTCATGGGAGAGTATCTATATGAGCAGATTAGTAGGGAGGGTGTAGACTCATGGTTGCTTTCTAGGCAGATGCATTTTATTCAGTAAAAGAAGCCGTATCATTTACACACTAAGGAACAACTTCATTTTGGTAAAACTTTGTTTAGTCTGTAAGCAGAATAACTCCAAAACATTTTACTTATGAAGATAGTTGCAATTAATAATTAAAAAAAATAGACATTCAACTAATTTTATAAACTCAGGGGTAGGGACATACACAAATAGTCACACTTTCAAATCTTATGTCTGTGTACATGCTACAGGTTTTTCATGCTTCAGGAAATAATAATAGAAAGCTTTCTTTTTCTACTAGTAGAGCTAGAAGGAATCAAAAAGAACTTCCCCATGGCCTATCTTTTTAATAGTTTTTACAAAAGTACGTAGGAATTACCATATTTTTAATTAATATGCATTTGTTAAACAGATCAAAATGGGAATGCTTTAGCGATCAGCTTGGCTGTAGCAGAGCCTAAAAAATTCCTTTTTTTTCATTCTGCGTCAAAAAGGAAATTGGAATAAAATTTCTCCAAACACTCGTAGTTTTGGTATCTATCTGATTTAGTGAAGTAGAATTTGCAAGCTTAGCTGTTGAATGTAACACTATCAGGTATAGCTTCTGCCATGCATAGTGTTTGTCCTTAGTAACTGTGTTTTGATGGTTTTGTTTCTCTAGGAAAGTTGGGAATGTTTAGTGAACACAAGCCAGTCTACAATCAAAATTCTACCCCAATGGGTATTTCTGTACTATCAGTCTGTGCTTCAGAAGATGTTGAATTTTGTCTTAAGTAGAAAACCAGTGAAGACCAATTCATTAAAAACAACTGCCGCAGGAGGTATGTGATTTGTTTTGAGAGTCATTTAGGCTCAAATTGCATACTGTAATAAAAATTCAGGGAAACAACAGAAAATCTACATGGACAGCTCATTTGAAGGCTGTGATGATTTTGTGTTTAAAATTAAGGTAATATGCATCTAAAGTGTAGTATTCTGAGAAAATCACTCTTTTATTCACTTTAGATTTAGCTTCTTTAGACTTTTAACGTATTTTTAATGGGTGTTCAGCTATATACTGAAATAAATCAGTTTTTTACTCAGGGCTACATGTGGCTTACTTGATGGAATACAGAGTAGGGTTCCCGACAAATAACAGAGTTTGAAGGGATAAATGCCAAGAGTAAACCTCCATGTCTCTGCTGGTTTCTGAGAATGTAGTTACAACACTATCTATGGCCCATGGTTCAGTTCTGTACAAAATACAGAACTTACTAATACTAATCAATCAACCCACAGATATTAGTGCAAGTGCATAATGTTGTTTTGACAGTAGCAGTACCCAAGTCATGAAGTGTTATTTAGAATTGAAAGAATTTTAATGTTGCCAATGAATACTTCCCCAAATTCTAATGGAATTCCTATGTATGTAAGAGTTTCTGAGTGTTTCTTCAATAATTACATATAATATTGCCAGCCAGGAAAGAAAAACAATACTATATGACTTGTATGATACATGCAACTGCCTGCCATGTTTAACTGAAAACACAACTATTACCACCCTATAAAACTGAAAATTATTACAATTAATTCATTACCTCAGAACAACAAATAAATGAGGAATTTGCAAAATACATCAGTGTTGTGTGAAGAAGAGAAGAATTTGTCAGGCAATAATTGTTATGAATTAATCACTTAGCTTTGATGCTAAGTATGATCTTGTGATGCAGCATATAAATATGGGATCCAGACAATAAACAGACAATAAACAGGCTTGAGAAGGGATTTGTCTCTTGTCTGGAGTGCCTGGGGCATAGCAATGAGTCTTTATTTTAACCCTCACCTCTCAATGTAAGGAGCAGTTAGGTTCATGCTTGTCATATCAGAAGCACATAGTTAAGCAGTGGCACTGTGCCTTATACAGACTTGTCACCAGTATGTCCTGCAGAAGTCTCATTCTTTTCAGGCCAGTGGGAGTAGTAAGTCAAAGATTTCTGGCACCATACAGAGCACAGAAGATATGTGTGTGTATATATATATTTATATGTGTGTGTAGGTACATATATATAATGGAGACTTTTACTGACAAAATATTTATATAAAAATATATGACAAAATATTATATAAGATCTTTCTGGGTTTTGTGACATTAGGAATTCTGCAATATTTTCCTTTATAGTTCCTGTAGTTTCTTCCTGCTTACTCAAAACTGTGTGGAAGTTTCAGTACACCTAATATTCCAGAGATCACTATCAAGCTTGTACAGATTAATTGCATGTAACACAGATCAAATTGCGTAGAATTGCTAATGTAGCCCAGTCCTGCCCTGTTGCATCTGTGCTGTCAGATTGAACAGGTCTGTCTTAATAACCCAAAAGGCTGAGAGAGTGAGAATTGGCTCCATAAAACTCCACCCAAATGAGAAAATCAGTCCTCGATGAGCAGTAAGTACAGACCATCAGAAATCATTTTTCTTGATGGGCAGATGGAGAAATGTGTTTTTGAAGGTAGGCTGTTAAGTTTTTGAAAGGCAACTATCAGAGGTCATTTTAGTCTCAGCTGATTATCTCTTAGGCTTTAGCTAAGACTAAGTGGCAAGTTCAGAAGTCTCATATGTGTAACTGTGGTCTGCAGAATGAAGGTTGTTTATTGTAGGTGAAAGCTGAAGAAAAGAGACAAAGTCAAAGTCCATGACGAGGAGAGTCCTTCCTTTTAGGACAGCATGCTTATTGGTGAACTGGAAGCCAGGGATTGTTTCATATTGTGATACTTTTGCTCCCTCATCCGTGTGAAACCAAACCAGAGTGTGTGTTTGTTATGCACTTCTTGCTCTGTTTGCAAAGAATGCTGGGTTTGTATCTCAGTAATTCTCCAGGAAGATAAGATGATCTGCAATTGAAAAAAAAAAAATAAAAGGAGGCAGCAAGAGCAAACAGAAACTGTTCTCCTGGTCAAAAAAGTCATTAGCATCTTTGTGATGTATTTGGAAGCCACCAAAGATGAAGCAAAAGCTTGCAAAGATATTTGGTGTTAACTTCCTTTGTCTTGTTCCTTTTGTTGTCTGCGAAAAGAGTACAGCAGTCACATATGACTCCTCCTTCACAGAGGAGGTTGTCATTCTAACTTCATCCAACTCATCTATAACTCAATTCTCCTGGTGTCTCAAGGCAAGTGGTCTGCAGTACAGCTGAGACTTCTGCTCAGATACCACGATGACACCTAAACAAGGGTCCAGTCTTAAGTACCCTTATTTGTTGAAGTAAGCTGAAATTTTCATCAGGGAGCTATGGCTTCTCATTTATAAAGAAAAACATCAGCTATTATGGTAATAATACAGAAAGGCTCATTAATTGCAGCACACAATGAAGAACAAAGTGAGTGTAAAGAAGCCAAGCAGATGGTGCATTATAAGCAGACTTTTTAAACAGTAACCTTCACAGTAGGGAATGCTGTAGGTAAGAGTGCAACTTAACTTTCATTAGAACTTTTTTGTTTCTATATTTAGAACATAAATGTATTTCCATGTTCTTTGCTGAATGTTGAATTATTCTGGAAAACCTGAGAAAAACAAAAAGCAATACAATTGCTTTCTAATTACAGAGATTATAGGGTGGAGAGTGAGGGAGAAAGGGATATGCTGTAATGTTTTTACTGTTTGCTATCATACCTTCTGCAGTTTTGAAACATACTGTAAAGAAAAAAAATTGCTAAAAACTTTTTCGGAAGAAACTTCGTGGCTTAGCAGAGACAAAACCAGGCAGATAGAGCTCTCTATTTTGGGAGTATAGAGTTGGGAAGTTTTCAGAATCAGACAAAGCTCTTCAGAAAGAATTAATACTTCCTGGTGAACTCAGAGAAAATGTTTTCATTTTTTTATGAGTTTAGGGTTTATATTTTGAGATAGTTTTTGCAAGTTTTATGAAAAAATCATATTATCTGAACCTGATCCTTCTTATTAGCAACAGTATTTGGAGGAGTAATTTAATGTTTGTATCACTATGGGAAGTTTTCTCAACACAGTATTCATGAATAGTCTCATTAAAATCAAAGAGCACGACTGTATGGCTATGCAAACGTAGAGTTTGACCCAGAAGAGGTGATGTGCTAGAGTGTCTGTGGCATCCTCCAGGGATTTCACTATTGCTATTGATTTTACATGAAGGCACTCAGATGGTACAGTGATGGACGGCAGTATAAAACCCTAAGAGAGATGGATAGACATGATTAAGTGTTTATTGGCCAGCAGTCAGTACCTTTTCCTTATCCTCTCAGGTCCCAATCCACATATGATATGCTGTTACCGCTTTTAGCTCCAGGGTTGGTCATTAAACTCAAGCAGAAATAGCTGATATATTTAGGTCCAGAGGTCTCCAGTTCATTGCTTGTTTATCTCCATGCTGCAGTCTAACATCGTTACAATATTGAGGCCTAAATAAATAGCAGAGATGTTGTGAATATTTAATTTGTTAAAAACTTTTTATTCAAATATCATTAATCTTTAAAGTTTTCAGCTATTTTGTTTGTTCCCTGGAGAATTTAGAATTTCCCCCGAGACTGTGGTCAGTTGTTACTCTTTCCAAAAGAAACATAGAAATAATATTTTATCCCAAAAGGATTTTCTCCTCCCATCATATTCTGTTTAATGTTTTTTAGTTGAATAGTGTGAACTTTTCTAGACACATTTCTGGGATTTATGCGTTAATATCAAGACTCCAGATGGAGAGGCTTTTCATCAGATAAGCAAACCTGGGAGGAAGTTCTGAATGTTAACACTGGGGATGGAGATTGGTATGGTACTCTTTATTTGAGCTAATCTGATTGCATTTGAATGACACAGAAGATAGAGTACTTTTATTTTATTCACTCATTCTATTACTCCCACAATAAACTTTATAAGCTCAGTAAAAATTTTCTGTGGTATGGAAAAATTCGATAGCAAGGTGTACTAAGAAGCAGTGAACATATTTTGTCATTTCCTACTGCTTGATATTTAGATGGCCAGCTTTCTTAAGAGTGCTTTCAGATCCTGCAGATCAATATTCTGCTAGATTCTGATTTTAGCACAGTTGATGGTAATGCCATCAATGCCTTGCTATACAGCAAGAAGTCTTTATGGAATCAAGCATGAGGTTCTGACCTAGAAAACACTCAACTTATTTTCCAGCGATTGACACAAGTTGATAGGGCATTGCTGGAACTTGTCCCAGTGGGTCTGATCTCATGATCTAGGAACAAGATTTGGATTCCAGATTTTTTTTTTCCTGGAGGAGGGAAAGGTATAGAGTTTCATGGCAGAAGCAACAGGCTAGATCTACCCTAGCCAGAGTAAATAGACATAAATGGTACTTGTGAAGTCCACAAAAATAAAAAAAGTTCACTGTTTTCACCTTTATTGCACCCTTTTAGTTAAATATAGCTTATGTCTAATATAGACCATACATGTGATTTTATTGGAGTTAAGTAGGTAGCTTTTGGTGACCACTAATTTAACACAGTATTGAATTGGTATTTTCTGCTCAGGAGATGCCTGTGAACTGCCATCATTTCCTTCCTCGTAGCAGTTATTCAAGGATATCTTTTTGGCATTTTTAGAGTCAATGAATTTGTGAGGAATACTCTACATCTTAGACATGTTACCCCTGGGTCACTACTCAAGCAAAGTCATATGATGTTGTTTTAGACCAACAGTCTTTCTAGCACTCATAATATTTTTCGTAAAATCTGCTTCCCGTAGTTCTGTGCCCAAAAGGTATTTTGTGCACTAAAGCAGTGTAGAAATGGTAAATTGCAAATGCCTCAGAAAAGTTAGTTAAAACAATGACTGAATATTCATAGCAACCCTCTTTTGCATAATGTATATTTTACAATAAAAAATTTTAATGTCTCTTTATTTACTGACATTTCCTAGTGACATGCCAATGGTTCTGGGAAAAAAAGCCTTCAAAAACATTGGTGTTTTTTTCTGTCACCTGAAAGTTCAGAGCTACAAAGTCTTTGACCAGACAGACAGCCTGGCTTATTGTCCATTGTCACTTGCTTCCATTTATCTAGCAAATGCTGCCAGTTATTTAGGTTTGTCACAGACTCTGTTTCAGTTTCCTTTTACCTTATGATGTGACTTGCAGCTCCATCACAGAACGGTTTAATAGATTACTTGACATCGTTTCTTACTCCCCTGTTCACACAGTGTGGGGAGAAATGTTTCTGATCCGTTTTTCCTTGCAAGGGACTCTGTAGCAAAGATGTATCTTATTGCCATAAAGAAGTACTTTTGTCACCCTTCCTGTTGTGACTCAGTTGGGTAGCTTTTCTCAGATGTACCCCAGCCTGTTTATTTTCAGCTGCTTTCCACCTGACCTGAGCACACGCATTTATTTCTTTAGTGATATTCCATCTGGACAAATGTGAATGCCAGGTTTGGTGGGTTTTCTTTTTGCTGTGGAGTTCTGTTTTGATTTTTTTTTTTGTCATTTTCATTCTTCCACATTCTGGACTTCATGGGCAAATGCCTTGAAAATTCATTTTCTCAAGCCTAGTCTGAAATTTCATTGGAAATATTGCATTGTATATGTAATTACACCTTCTTCCTCAAGATCACTCAATAATTTATACCCCATTAGAATGTGTTTCTATAGAAAATAGTGGTTGCTTGACCAGCTCAATTATACTATGTGTTCCAGAATAATTTGCTGTCATAAAACTGTGTAGTAAATAATTAAAAAAAAAAGCCAAATAATCCAAGGATAGCTAGAAACTTTATATAAATTAACGTAGTACTCCAACAGTACCTAGCATCAAGTAAAATGTCCCCTAGCTATATTGATATCTTTTACGCCTACAATAGAAGCAATGGCAAATATTCTGTTAAACTATTCCAATGCTTCAGGCATTTAACCTTTTTGTAGAGTATGCATTGTAAGCACCCTGTGTTCTGAAGCAAGGTAGCTGGTTTATAACAAACTGTTTTATAGCTTTTCTCTAAAAACCATTCATAATTTGCAATTCTTTTTTTTTTAACTGAAGCCATTGTCTTTTTGCTACATCAAAATATTTCATAAACATTCCATAGCAGACAGATGAAACTGAGTGACATTCTACTAAAGGTGCTGGTAACTTTATACTTTCATGTATGCTTTCAAAGAAGGCTTAAAAGGTGCTGGAGAGCTCATTCAGGATGTGATGTATTTTGAATAATTTGAGATTATTGAATTTGGTTTGTTGGGAGATGTTTGACAGTGATTCTCTCAGTGATTCTTACCAGTAGTGTTACAGTCTAATGGTCTAGATCTGCCAGAACTCTGCCTGCTTCAGCTCAGTCAATGACACATAGAATCACAGAATCATAGAATGATTAGGGTTGGAAGGGACCTTAAAGATCATCAAGTTCCAACCCCCCTGCCATGGGCAGGGACACCTCCCACTAGACCAGGTTGCCCAAAGCCACATCCAGCCTGGCCTTGAACACTTCCAGGGATGGGGCATCCACAACTTCCCTGGGCAACCTGTTCCAGTTTCTCACCACCCTCATAGTGAAAAATTTCTTCCTAATGTCTAGTCTAAATTTACCCTCTTTCAGCTTATACGCGTTACCCCTTGTCCTCTCACTACACTCCCTGATAAACAGTGCCTCCCTGTAGGTCCCCTTCAGGTACTGGAAGGCTGCTATTAAGTCTCCTCGGAGCCTTCTCTTCTCCAGGCTGAACAACCCCAACTCTCTCAGCCTGTCCTCATAGGGGAGGTGCTCCAGCCCTTTGATTAATTTTGTGGCTCTCCTCTGGACTCTCTCCAACAGGTCCAGGTCTTTTTTATGTTGGGGAAAATTAGTTAGATTAATGCAGGGCCCTGCATAACGGAAAAGGGAAGAGAGATTTTAAACAATTTGTTGTATCTGTTGACTGAATCTCCTTTTAATTTGTTTGCCGTTTTTGATGGCTTTTTTTAGAAGGAGTGAGTAAATAAAATCTGGAATGATACATTCATTTTGAATAGAATTAGGTCCTCATATCAATAGCATTGAGTGAGATTGAAAAGCTGCATAAGCAGTGATGTACAAGTAGTAAATTATATAAGTTGTCAAATAACTGAGTAATTATAAAATAAATTCAATGGGGATAGTTTGGGGGGCTTTGGATTAGGTCTGCAATTGAAAAACTGTTTAAATGACCAGGAAGTCATATAAAAAGATGGATTGCATATCTGAAAACAAGCATTTTGTGTGAGAAATTGGATAACAGGAGTCTGAATTTACAAAGGCAAAGAGAATTGGAAAGACTCCCAGGACAGAAAGGGCCTCTTCTAAATTGTTCCATAACAACTTCTTTTAATCCGTGTATGAGTTTCCAAACTCTTACACTTCAGGAACTCTGAAAAAGTGAGGTTTTGGTAAGTAGAATGTTTTTTACTTTTTGGTGGCTTGAGATCATGCAATTCATTTGATCTAAACAGAGTTAAGATTTCATGTTATTATTCATGGGTATTTATATTTGGATTTAGATTTTGTCACTGTTTTGGTTTCAGAATTTTTTAAAGTATCTTTACGTTACTCTCTAGTCCTGTATATTCCTGTTTTATAGATGGGTTAATCAGGATTATTTAGGATAGAAGTGGGTTGCCAGTAAAAATGTAAGAGGGAAAAAAATTAATTATTAGGACTCATCATTTGTGTAACTTAAAAATTCACAATTTAAGTTATATCACATTAAATCTTTGTGACAAAACTTCCTTCTTATTGCTAGCTTTGAAACATATATTCAAACTGGAATGTTTTAGAGGTGTTTGAAGTGAAAGTATTAGCTAATCTAATGCAATCTGACCTGATCACCATAACTTTGCATGCCTTTTCCCTTTCTGATCTTAGTTCTTGATTCCAAATGCTCTGAATTTCTAATTTGCTGCCACTAGTTATAAAGGCAATTTTTGTTTTAGTATGCCAGCTGAATCTAAACTGAGGTTTTTAAAGTCCATATTACATGGTAAAAACCAGCTCCACTTTTCAGGTTCTGAGTGCATATTAAATAGGATACCTGTTGTCCTGTGCATCCATATTGCTCCTGAAGAAAATCCTCAATGTACTCTCAAGGGAGATGTAAAATGGTATTCCTGTGATGTGGATAGCTGAGGAATTAGCATTTCAAGGGTACCACTGAATGCTTGTTTCCCACAATACAGATTTACCTGTTGTCTAATAGAATGTGTGTTAATCCTTATTGATTTATAATTCTGTTTATATTCATAAACTGGAGCCAAAATAGAAGCATTAACTTCAAGTATGATTTTAGAATGCACACAATCAAATTAGATGCTAAAATCCACCTTAAGAGTGATTTGGGCACCTGATGCTAAAGGCTGTGAAGAGGCTAGGAGCCATCAAATGTTGCAAAGTTTATGCTATAACGTGATACGGTGTATCCTGTAGATCCAAGGAGAACTCGGATCTAAACAGAATTTAGTTTGTAAGCCTTTGGAAGGGGAGGAAGTGAAGGGTTGAGTACCTGGTTCTGATCTGCGGTCCTGGAACTAATGATTAATTTTACAGTAAAGCTGACAAATACAACTGGATCCAGTCTTTGGACAATGACAGTGAAGTAACAAACCTTGTGTAAAATGCATAAACCACTAAACTAAGAAATCACAGCTCTTCCACGATCTCTTCCAAATTGTGCATTCCTGTCTGCACTATGGCCAATGGTCTTGGAAGGGATGACTTTGAAAAGTCCACTGCAAGTTCCAGGTCTTTTTTCCACTAAAAACAAAGTTGTAATTGGAGTCACAGGAGTTACATAAGGGGTGATTTCAGACTGTTGTCTTATAGATAAGCATTTTTGCATCTTGTATGAACTCGATTGTCTGACAGCTGAACATGTTATGCTATAACATGATACGGTATATCCTGTAGATCCATATTGCAGTAGGTTTCTGTTCATTTGAAACAATTCTGTACACATGTTTTAATAGGATAAGAAAGCTGATCAGAAGCAACTTGAAATCCAGGAAAATAAAAATATAATATATGAAACAAACAAGTGCAACTGACACTGCTTGGACCTTTAACTGATGTATTGTGCTGACAGCAATGCTGAACATTTAAATGTTTTGCTCAAGATTGTGGAAATATTAACCCCTGGGAAGCTTAGTCGTGGGAATTACCACACAGGTTTTCTCATAGTATTTTTTTGTTCCAAAACAATATTAAAAATGAGTGGAGTAATTCAAAATAACATCCAACCAAGAGCTTTCCTTAGATTTTGATCAGAACCCATCTTTAGGTTCAGGCAAGCCAAGATAGTGTTTATAAAAACTTTTGTCATTTCTTCTGTGGTCTCTGAAGGAAATGAGATTGTGGTTTGTCCCAGTCTCCTCTTCTGTTTCTGTCTGTCAAGTCCCACCTCTATACGGCAATGTTTAAATCTGTTAGCCAAATGGACTACTTTGACAGAGGTAGAGGGGCTTCAAATATTTCTTTTACAGAAATTTTTGTGAAAATAATAAAAAAAACCCCCAACATGGTAAAGACCGAAGCCCTTGATTAGCTCAATCTTAATAAAACAGTACAGAACCCAAACTGGGAAACATCACCTGGAAAGTTCTAAGCATGGAATGAACTTCAAATGGAGCTTGTGCTCTATCAGGTACCAGTACAATCTAAGTACAAGATACCAGACTTTAATAATTCTACTATTTGTGATGCTAGTTATTATATTTCTGGTTCTACAGAGGTAGGAAATTTCTTTCTATGACTTTGTATTCTTTTTCATTTAACCTTGTCCACTGTTGTGCAATGGAGATGAAATATTCTCTTCTATTGCCGTAGTCTTACTTCTTTACGAAGTACTTTCTTCTGTGCCAAAGAAGATTGTATCCTGGTCCTCAAAGTTTGCTTCACAATTTTCTTGAGACATCCCTCACCCTTTCTTTCTCTGAGTGTTAATTAAATATGCTATCCATAAAAAAAAAAAATCTAGACACACACTTCTGTTTCAAATGTCTCCTTCATTCCTCTGATGTGTCAACTGGAATCATAACTTTTGAAACAGTTTGTCCTTTCTTGAGCATTCAGTTTTCTCCAATCTATGTTTAAGATTGAAAAGTTTCCAGGACATGACCAGTCCTTTTTTTATGTATTCTCAAGGTTGCAAGGCTCTCAGCAAATAACAGATACAATTATTAAATACAAATGTACAAGAAGGGCTCTAAAGTTAGTCCATGAGAGACTTGTTAAATCTTAATGACATAAATTTGTTTCTTTACAAGAATAGTTTTCTTCAAGCTGCAATATATGTAACCATACATATCATGGCTTAAAAAAAATATTGTGAGCATATACAATATATATAAAAATATGTTTTCTCTAGGAAAATAGAATCTATGTAAGTGTATAGAAATCCCACATACTAAGTTCCAAAATTAACATTACAAACAAATAGCTACATAGAGAGATATCTGTTTACTGAAGGAAAAATAAAAAAAAATCACATCTTGATCAAAACACTAAGTTCTCTGTGAATAAAATTACATTTTTTTCCCTCTAATTTGGCTTGAGGTCTCAAGAACCGTCTCCAGACGGTTCTCTTTCTTGTATTGCTGTGGATTTTGGGACCGGTAGCTGCAAGCAATAAGGGAGAAAGATTAGATAAAGGACCACTCGTCTTTTTTTTTTTCTTCTTGCAAGATATAACACTAGGAAACTATCACTACTGTAGTGATGGCATCACAATTTTTCTTTTTGGTTGTGAGGGAAAGAATGGTGGGGGGTGGGGTGTTTATATTTGCTGATTTCTATCATTTCCTCTTCTGTGAGGTCTGCAAAATTAAGTTCATTTTATATCATAAAAACCTTTCTTAGGGAAACTGAGTCAAGGGAGCCTAACCACAGTTTCTCAATATTCAACCTTTATTTCCATGTAAGGGAAATAGAGTTTCTTTGTGTTTCTTCATTTTATTACAAAGTTGTTTTGCCGTTCTGAGTTATGATTTATTCTGAATCTTGTGGGATTCAGACCTCAAATTTTACCAGTCCTTCCTATAGCTTACATTTCCTTAGAAGAAGCTCCACTGAAATGCTGCCATTCTAGTCAGAAAAATATTTTCATTAGCGTATGTAAGGTTAGGAGATCTTTTATGTATTTATTAATTTTTTCTCCTCTGTGCAGTGGATGCAACTCAGAATTTTAAATAATAAAGTGTATTATACAATCAAGAAAGGTACAAATTATGTAAAATTACATGTAAAGAAATTCTCACTACTAAATTGTGACATGTGTACACAAAAATATTTAGAAATGCTTTTGCAATTTTCTCCCAGGCCTATTTTCCTCAATCCTGTTAAGAATGGAAGTAGGTAAAAGATCATTTGAAGCTTAAGAGACTTGGGCTGAGATTCTGGCCCCGTTGTCATCAAGCTCTACTGAAGTAAATGGGAGCTTTCATAAATTTTGATGAGGATGTTATTCAAATTTGATGTTTCCAAGATGAAGTGAAGGAGGAAACAAACATTAACCTGCAAGAACAACAACAAAATAAGCCTTTTGCTTGAAAATTTGTAATTAGTTATGAAAATTGGTTTTGTGGGACATATAGATGTTCATGTATACTTTTCTGCATATGACTAGAGTGTAGTACATTTTGCATGGCATTCAAACATGTTAATGTACTTTGGACAAAAAATTGAAGTTTCTGTGTAAGTAAGTGGGAATGATGAAAAATAATTGAGACCAGTAGTATCAACACGAGAAGAGAAACTTTGAGTTAAAAAGGATACTTCAGGCATTTGGCTGTTTGTCCATCAATAGTTTTAGGAATTGTAATAATGAACTGAATGGTACTTTATTGCATCTATTGTTTTAGGTCAGTTAGCTTTAAGAAAAAACTATAAAAATAATTAGAGCTTCCTGGTCATGAGCCTTATTTCCTAATCCATTGTCTGTAACTAGACAGGAAGTCACTTGGCACTAGTCACTGAAAAGGCCACAGGTAATTGTGCCAGCTTTAACATTTCCTGGGTTAATACTTGTAGGAAGCGGACGTGAAAACAATAAAATTTTCAGTTAGTGTTCATTTATCATTTAAAAATAGAAAGCTAACAAGAGTTTAACATTGACTGCTACCTCAGTCTTGAAAACAACCGTAAGAAGGGGCAATTGGCAACAAGAGATATTGACCTACCCTATTTTATTTAGAGCATTGTGTACAACTAACCACCCCTGAGTACTTATATATAATATATTAGTAAAATTTTCATCACTAAGCTTTGTGATTAAGGAAACAGACTGTCAGATTACAGCTTCAAATACAATCCAAATATAATTGAATATCCATATGCATAAATAATAATTTCCTATTCTATAAGAAAAATTGAAAAGCTACTCTGATCTTTTCCAGATTTCAATATAGCTTAACTATAGATTCAGACAATTTATTTAAATTATTATTATTATTAACATTTGAAAGTGAACATAAGTGATGAATGTATGACTGAATCTGGAATAACCAATAATCTTTTGGAAGCACAGCAGTTACTTCTTTTGCCCTTGCCAGCTGACAGTTCTGGGTATCTATCTAAAACCGGACTAAGGAATAAACCCTCAAATGAAAGGCACTTGATCAATATGAAATCACTCCATGAAAATTGTTCTTTGTTTTATTCATGTTTTGTTTTACACTAAAAATGCACATATGTATATGTTTATACTTGGAGTGATAGATACTACTGAGAGGAATCCAGAAATTTTCTGAAGCAGTTCCTTGTCAGATTCAGAGGAGAGAACCAATTTATTGTATGCATCAGGAAATATGTACTCACAGTTTATGAAGCAGAATTTATATGCAGTGCAAAGTGCATTGTATTTGTTTTATTTTTATAGGTATAAATATATACAGACCTAAGTAACACCTGTGTAGTTTGGAATTAAGATTTGAAGTGTCAAGTTAACCATTTCAAATTCATTAGAAAGTAAAACAATTAGGCTGCCTTGATGATTTGTTTTCTTTTTGTGGTCTAACTTCACTTCAGTGAAAGACTTCCAACCACAGAGAAAATGTATTTTTATATATGATTGCCAACAATTTACTCTTTTACTTCAATAGCTTTGTTTCTTCAATAGTTTGGTTTCTCTATTGTACTTTTTTTTTTGCAAGATGATTTTTCATTGAAGAGACATAGACATGTCTCTGATATTCAAGTTAAAGTTGCGTCCGTTCTAGACATTAACAACAGGAATTTACAGCATACTTTTGGACAATGAATAGCCAGACACATTACTCAGCATCTAATAATTATAATTAAAAAAAAAAGGCACAGAAGTATTAAAATACTTGTACTTAGCATTTAATGTGGTATTGAATGTTCCATGTCGGTTATCTTATTTGCTCTTGTGGAAATATCCCTCATTGATCAAAGAACGATAAATCTCCATAAATCTGTTATTTACCAGTATGGAAAAACTGTTCCAGATATGGCCTGTCTGCTCCTTACAGAATTAGTATGGGCTTCCCTCCAACTTTAAGGACCTGTAAACACTGTAGATAAATTCACATTACAAAAACACTCAGCTTTCTGATCAACAGATCTTGTACTTGGTCCTGAATAAGAAGTTTTTCACTTCCTTCTTGTTCACAAAGATACATAGTATCTTTCTTTCATGCAGACTAACAATTTTAACACTGATCAGCATAGAGTGGATGAAAGAAAGAATACCTCTGGTTTTGTTGCTGAGGTTTTTTATTTTAATTCCTCTGCAAAGACTTTTTGGTTTCTGTCATTCCATTCTAGAGGAATCGTGTAATAATGAAAAATGAAGTCTATAAATCAGTTCTAAACTAAAGATTAAAGTGAACATATGATTTTTTGTCATTTAAATCCTGAAAAAGTCACGTTTCTACTTGGAGTTAAGACAGACTGTTAATCAGATGCACTGTGGCTATTGCTATGCAAGTTTGCAAATTTTTTGAAGATTTTTGCTTTAAAAAAAATATTTCTGTTCATACCTGTAACTCAAAAATTTGGGGAATGCTCAGTATATCTACATGAAAATTAGATTAAAGCTGCTGCCAGCTTGTTTGAAATGTACAAAGGGTTTTGAGGAGTTTTTATATATCTAATAATTAGATTTTAATACAGAGCATATGTACAAGTGATCTATACTAGTGTCTAAAATTCTTTGTACTCATTTTCTGTTTTATGTTTGTGATACCTATATCAACCAGTGAAAAAGTAAGACACTGGTATTGCTGTGACTTGCTTCTATTGTTAGTACAGTCTCAGCCTCCAGACAGAGGAGCTGTGAGACATTTTTGTCAATCCTCCTATGTAATTAATAAACTGGAGAAAATGTTTGTTTCCTTTTTAAAATTATCTAGAAGCAGAAAACTGGATTAAGGATGACAGAAGGACGATGGAGTTACAGTGTGGTGACAAAGGAGCTGATGAAACTGGAAAAATCACACAAATGGTCATTCTTCTACTACAGGAAGATACCAGGGAGCGGGGCACATGGGAGAGAAGGATACCATATCTTTCAGTTCTTTCTAATCACCTTCTTGACTCCAAACTCCTTCTTCTGCTCTCTTATTTCAGGTCAAGGCCCCTAATTAGCTGTTAAGCATGCTAAATTTACTTTCCAAAGCTGTTGGAAGGGTAAGAGTAAGAAGCTGGGAAATAAACAGAGGCTGGGTCTAAGATGAGAGTCAAATGCATATACTGCAAGCTTCTTCAACTCCAGACCATATGCATGTTTATTGAAGTTCAATATCTCTTTCATCTCTAACTCAAAATGCAAATGTATACTGTATACTTTATACACAACATACTTTGAGAAGAAAATCTGATCTCTCTTTCTGTGAGTAGCAATTTAGCCCATGGTAATTTCTCAAAATACTGTGCAGGGCTCCCTCTCTGTAGAGAAAAGTGTTTACATATAGAGTGAGTAAAAGAGAAAGAGAATATGATTTGTGATAATTATCACTATTCTCAGGATGTCCTTAAATGCATACTTAAACACTTGTAGAGGAACATAAGTTGAAAATACATCAGTATAAAATAATCTTCCACATGCATTAAAGAAAATCATAAAGGAAAACAACTGTTCCCTGATCAGCTGACAGAAACAATTTAATTTTAATACTGGAGAACAAAAGCTGAAAGCGAACATTGCAGCCATAGGGGTTCTGCCAAAGTAAAGCTGCCACATACGCTAAAAGTAAGCTTCAATACCAGGGAAAGTGACTTTTTGTACTTGTGTGAAATTATGGCTCAGTCTTTTATTGCAAGACATTTCTGAGTTGAAGGTGCAGAGAAAAATCTTCCAGGTTAAGGTTTTAAGCTGTCTGCTGGTGCTCAGAATACATCTTGCTGACCGTATTTGTTTAAGGTGGTTCATTCAGACTACAAGAGACAACTTGTACTGAACTTAAAATGACACAACACAAATAAAAGATATGACTTTATGTTCATTTTAGTTTTTTTCCTGCTACGCTTGAAATCGTTGATATGCCTTGAAAGGGGGGCAAAAATATTTTTTTAATATAAACTGAAGCTTATGAAAATATGGGGGTTTTTTGTAAAATAAATTAAAGCTTATGAAAATAAGTGAATACACTGGTTAGCAAGTTTTCTAAGCATGACCAGCTCATGGGTCCACATGTGTTTTCTTTGTATTAATCTGCTCTTTTGTCTTGTCTTTCAACCTCAGGCACAAGACCTAGGTAGGAACTTCAGTATTTGATCACCAGGTCATCATATTACACTATGAATAGTAATACTGTTATTGTGAAATGTAACCACCAGAATCTTGCAACTACAATCTTGTGCTTCCTTTGACGTGTTAAGACCACCTAACACTTATACATTGCAACAGCTGAAAGCACTCAGCACCTCAGTCCTCTAGCTTCCTCCCAGATAACACTTATAAGTTCTCAACTCATTGTTTTCCATTATCATATTTTCTGAACAAACAGAATTCTTGTTTTTGTGGCTGTCTAACCATCACCAGAAATATCTCCAAGCTACTGAAACTGGTGTGTATGTGTACACTTTACATTGTCCAGAACTCTGAAAGAATTCATAATTTGTATGGGACTGAATCATCACATTTATAGATGGACTTTTTCATAAACCCCCAAAAATGAAAATGAATAATTAAGCCACCTGACAATTCTGGGTTTTTTTTCCTTAATAGGTATCTTAGGGATACATGCAATGACTGATAGAAAAAACTTCTGTAAACTAGTCGGAAATATTTGTTTATAAAACTCAGTCACCAAGGTGCAATCCTTGGAGAGGAATTCACATATATTTGTTGTTTCATTAAACTTCATTGCTCTTAGATGAAATAAAAAGAAGGTACACGTTGGTTTCAAACATTTGACACATTCCAAATGATCATGTGCTTCTTCATTTCTCACATGAGTTCATCAAGAATCAAATCCTTCCCTTCTACTGCTCACCTCACTCCTCAGTTTTATCAGAAGTTAATTAGGATGATCACAAGAGGAAAAAGCACAAATTTCCAAAGTGACCTTTTTTCTTTTTTCCTTTATGACAGGCTTCAGCTTTCTATCAGATCAACTAGTTAATTGGGCATCACTCCCCTAACACATCTCACTTACAAAAAAAGCCCCCACCTTAAATAAACAGTCATACTCCTTTGTTTTAGATTGAAGGCTGGAAGCTCATTATAATTGTGGCCTGCTGCTGTTTCTTTGACCACTCTCTTATCTGGGGATCAAGCTGCATGTAATGCAATCTTCTTCCACAAGAACAAGAATGTTATCAAAATAAACCTTTTCTGCTGTTCCCTGCTTTCCCTGCCATAATGCTAAGGGAAATAGTAGACTTAGACTATTTAAAAAAAAATAAAAAAAATAAAAGCAGGGAAAGCCCTCAATTAGGCTAAGCAAGATTGAAAAGGAATTTTACTTTCATATGGTATTCTAACTTCAGTGTTTTTATTGAATCCTGCATTCAATTATGCTGCAGTTGTACTGCTAATGATCCCCTATATAAATATACAATATCATAATATTGTATAATTATATAATATAATATAATACAAAATGGTTATCAAGAGGTCACACTGTTTAAAAAAGCAGATATGATGTAGCTGAGGGTCTCTTAAAACTGTTCTCCCATTACTTTTACATGCTTTTTCAGATACACTTTGACTTAATCCTCTCCTTTAGTATCCTATTTCTCAGTTAGGACTCCTAGTGACAAAGTCATCTAAAAGAAAATAAGGGCTGAATAACTAAATATCCCGTAGTTTTATGTTGGAGTAGTAGTGTAGCTGTGATATATGTACTTTATTTAGTAGAGAGAAACAGTACACATTATCGCATACTGTTACATACAATTTATTATTCTATGTGTGTACTCTTAGATCTGTTATGCAGGACTACTCCATAAGTTGTGAGAATGTAATTTTTCTAAATATGAACAAGGCAAATACATGACATTATTGGGAAACACAAGCATTGCACAGGAGAGTGCCATTGCTCTCCATAACAATGGGATTGTTACCTGATGTATCCCAGGTCTGGAGCTGACCTTTGAGAATGAAAGATAATAGACACCTTAAGAACAGTTGTACTGAGGTGGAAAAAAACTCCAGTAAAAATTATCTTAAAACTATGACAGACTTTACAAATGTACTACATTTGTTTTTTGTAGTGGTCTGCTTTAAAATTACTATCAAATTTAACATCTCAGAGTAAGAGGCCTATGAAACATAAAATGAGGAGTTTCCAATGCTTAGGCACTCACTCCCAAGCTCTTTGTTAATAGTGATTATTGAAAATATACAGCCAGGAATCTTTTCACTCGTCAGTGAAACAGAGCTGTGTCCAAAATCAAATGTGGCAGCTGTTAGTAGTACACGACAACACTAAACAAATGTTTAGACAAGGAGAATGAAAAATATTATACAAAAAATTATACTTCACTAGGATTTATTTACAGAAAGCAATGCAGGAAGAATTGTTTTTACATGTTTAACACGTTCTCCAGACACAGACTTTAGCTCCTGAAATATATCAGCATTTCAGTGATTATTAACAAGATGGACAATATATCCTATGTATAAGGATTGTCTCCAAAGGTTTTACACCCGTAACAAATGTTTTCCACTGTGTTTAGTATACTGTTTTTAATTGTGGTCTGCTGCTGTTTTGCCATTAATTTGAACAGAGGATAAGAAAAGTTGTAGTGATCTGCAGTTGTATCTGCAATTATATTTGTGAACACCACAGACTGTACTTTCAGAATGTCAAAAAGCATGGATTTAAGAAGAAATTGGAACACAATGTTGTTTGTTATCATATTTGTCACGTATCTCCCAGGGAATCAAAAAAGAAAAGGGGGGTGTTGTGGTTGAAATTTCCTGCTTTAGGGTGTAAAAGGATATAACTGTACTAGGATCAGGAAGGCACATTGCTGATGTTTTTGATCTGACAAGGTATTTTAGAAGTAGGCAGCATTTATAGGGGAAGGACATTGGTTGTGGGCTAATGACACCTTTAATTGAATATAGCTTGGTCTAGGCTTCTTCAATAATTCAAGATGTTTGCTTTATTGCCAATAAAGTGTTAAGACATCAATATTGTATTGCAAGAGAGACTGCAGGAGAATGAAAATGCATTTAAGCAAGTAAAGCTTAAACCAGTGCAGGAGGAAGGCTTTAATATAATCAAGAAACAGAAGTAGAAACCCTAGAGAAGGAATTTGTAAGAGTAAACCTCAACACAGCACTGCCCTCTTCATGTTCAATCATTTATGTCTTTAATTTACTTTTGACAAAGTGAGAAGGTAAGAACAAAGTCAAGACACAGGTGTCAATATTAATTTCTAACACAAGCAAACATGAGCAAATGGAAACTGAATATTTATACAGTAGAATCAGTTGATAATAAGTAATTTTAATTAAAATTTTAAACATTCTAATCGTGTGATGATATATGATATGATATGATATGATATGATATGATATGATATGATATGATATGATATGATATGATTGATATGATGTTCAAGCAGCTAGAGGAGGAGATGGAACAGAAAGAAAAAAAATGGTTCTAGTTACCTGTATGGCAAGTGATTGCCAGTCTTGGCTAATCTTCTCCCTAAAACTCAAGGACAGCCCTGGTGGGTGAAAGTGGCATTAGTTTACTGGTGGCCCTGAGAGCAGCTTTTTAACAATGAAAGAAAGAGCTTCTAAATCACTTCTCAAAAGAGATTAAGGAAAGGTTAGGTTCGGCAAGCATTAATTCCACTGATGAACACTTAACAGATGTAAATTCTATGGGCATGTCGGCCTTAAATAGGATTTCTCATATGTTATGCCTAGTCTATTGTACTGTACCCTAACTTAAGCTTTTTCTAAGTTACAAAGAATGATCTCTTAGAACTAAGAATAACTTTTCTATAGTAGGAAGAAAGACAGAATCAAAGATTGGTTTGAAATTAAGAACACCATCAAAGTTTCCTCAGTGACCTGACTAGACTTTTTCACTTGGGCACTTTAGAAAGAGTCTACCTTATTTTAAGTAAGTTTGTTTTTTGGTACAATGCTGAGCTGAGTGTTAACATTGTGGATTTTGAATTCAAGCTGCTTCACAGGATTTGGATATTTTGGGATGTGTCAGTCCAACTGCAGTCCAAATCTGCCCTACAGTGATTTTTATTTTGCCATATCAAGTGCCAGAGTTGTTTCTTTTTTGCTTTTGTTTAATTGGGGACAGAAGCGAAGGAATGTGTGGACAGGCTAGGGCTCTAGAGTAAGGAGGGAATGGCCACCCTGCATGCATAACTTTTTGAAAAACTGAGCAAAGGGTGTAGCATCTGCAGCCTACAGTAGAGGCAGCATGGCTTTCAGAGAGGATGAAAAATTCTCAGGAATACAATTTTTGCAAAGGTGGAAATAATTTTAAGAATAATTTTAACCACAGGTTCAATAACTAGCTGTGATCTCAACAGCTGAGTCAAACTGCCTCAAACTCTAACAAATATCTTGCAGAGAGTAACAACTGAGTAACATTTTCAGTGGGTGCCTGTGTCGAACACTTGCTTTTCAGCAACCAAATTTTGTTTTGCAGAGTGCCTACACTCTAAACACATTTGTGTAGCTAACGTATCACCCTGTTGAGGTGCTAGATGACTTCTTTATAATAGATGAGGACATTTACTTTCCTTTGTAAAAATGGTCAATAACAACCTCAATAACAGGTCCTTTTAAAAACAAATATGGAATACAACACTGTCCCAATTTACAATAAAAAATAAAATAAAATACTTTAAGATGCAAACTGCTGCAAATAGCTTATTTAAGAACTATAATGACTTGGTCTAACACTTCTAATTTCCTGTAGGTCAGCCTAAATAAAGGAAGAAAAAAATGCTAGAGCTCAGTTATAATTACAGAAAATGCCAATGGTATCTCCTTGCACTTATAACTTAAGATGCTTTTGTTTTATACTCCTGGAGTCAGAATTCCTTGTGGAAAGAAATGTGGTGTAGTGGATTAGTCATTACTCAAGAGATTAGGAAAGCTTAACACATCAGGAAAATGTTTTAATGTGAGAAATGTGTACAAAATCAAATATAGCTTATGTCCTAGTGACATATCATTTGCTATCCACTGGGTTTGATTTGGAGGCCCATGGGTTTGGTATAAAGGAAAAATATTGTGTTTTTCTTGTTTCTAATTCTAAAATTTGTGAAATTTCCCTGAAAGTCTGAGGAATTATTTCAAGAAACTGAAGAAACGTTCAAGTACTTGATCTTGTTTCCAACAATAATATTTTCTGGTCTTTAACGGTAAACATGGCACAAATATTACCACTGAAACAGAAAATCTTCAAAGACTTTCTTAACTAACAGAAGTGCAGTCATCTTTTATTACAGTTGGAAACTGACACAAATTGACAATGCTTCAGCTATAAGTTTGATTAAACTCAGGTCTCAGTTATGTGTGTTAACTACAAGACTATTTTTGCCCCACAGAGCAGTAAAATCCAGTATGAACATAGGAAGGAACTCTGCGGGATAACAGAAATTTTATGAATCACCAAGACAAATGCATAGAATTATATGATGAAAAGAGAAACGTAACGCTGACTGTGTCATTTTCATTGCCTAAAAACATTTGATAGAAAAATTAATAGAAGTCTTTACTGAGTTTGAGGTGTTAATGACGAATGGATGGATGGTCTTGGACATGTCATTTTTCTAGAAGGTGTGACATTCTGAGAAAGCTGTCTATAAGCTTACCATTCATGCATTAAAACTGACTCTTAAATCTACTAATTGCAATTTCCCAAATATATCCCAGAAAGCTGGAAATTAGTACATTTTTTCAGTTTGTCTTGCAAATGTATCAATATTATATACTGTGCACAAATATACATACATAGTATATATATACTATGTATATTTTTTTTCTATGAAAAAGTTTAAATTAATATTTAGGGAGGAAAGTGTAATCAAACTGAAGAATCACAAACTCCTGGTAGAAAATCTTTTGCCTTATTGTTATGTTTTGTTTACATCCAATAAACACAGTCACGGACTTGTAGCTCCTGTCACAGATCTTTAGTGTTGACTTGCAGCTCACCCTGTCACATATTAATGCCTGCCTTTGAACCCTGCTCCAGGGTGATTGAGCCCACTCCTGGAGTTTATGCTGTTTGGTTTGAGCATTTGATGGAAGAGAAAAAGGCTGACATATTCTCAGTCGAGCGTAATATGAAGATTTAAGGTGAAAGTAAGTTAGGTTCACTTATGCCTTTTCACCAATAAGGTGGCAAAAACATCATATCTTCTGTTCCATTTTCTACAGCATGGTGCATGTGTACTGACGTATATACAAATTTTAAAAACATAGTTCTTTATTGGATCCAATTGATTTTCCATCTCAACAGACTATACTGAGCTGCCATTTGACCAGAGTCTAAGAGAGTGGGCAGGTGAAGGAAAGTATAGAAAGAACTGTACTGATCGACTAGAAAAATACATAGATAATATTTTTAATAATATAAAAGCATAAAAGGTCTTTCCATCAGTGAGTCTATAATTTAAGAATGTTATCCTGTCAAACTAGGCACTGTTTCCATCTGTTTTTCTGACAAATTATTCTGAAATCTGTCTCATATTATATTTGATTGTGAAAATAGTAGTACTGAATAAAGTTTACCACAGTAACAGGCATGTTTGTAGTCTCACACACAGATAAAGAGTTATCACTGGACAGCTACAAGTTTCAGTTGTACCTGTGCCTCACTGGTTTCTCTGTCCTTTTTTTGAACCTCTCTCTCACAGTTTTTTTTCTTTAAATTCCTTTAGGCCTTGTAAAAGCTGTTTTAGCAAATGAACACATTTCAACCAGTAGTTTTCACAACCTTAACATGTTTTCATGCAGTCTTCAACCTTTTTTGTAATACAATAGTTCAGTAAACAGTTCCCTGAGTTTCTAACAGCCGGATTTCCAAATCTTTTATTTGCAAATCAGTCACAAAGAACAGACCCGAGTATCTGTTCTAGGGATTGTTATATATGAAGGCAGTCCCATCTAGCTAGGTTGTCTCAGCAAATTTGAATTTCAAAAATCAGTAAAATTGGCCACATTGCAAACATAGTGGATAGTCTGCCCTCTATGTTTCCAGAAAGCAGTTTCAGCAATAATAGAGACAATAACACAGTCTCTACACTGGGAGACTAATCGGCTCATTTCACACCAGCCACCTCTGGGTTGAAAATCAGCTCCAGTATCCATGCTCTGTTCAGTTCTTTGTTTTTCAGAGTAGATGTGATAAGTTATGTGGTACGGATTAGTGCTGTGAGAAATGGAACTGTACTGTCAGTATTGCAGAAATATCAGAAGATCTGTCCATGGCATAGGGAGTGGGATATAGGTGTACTAGATTTTAGTCAGAGAATTCCCTTGAAAATTACCAAATATGTAAGCTCCAGTGGGGCAATATACACGTTACATTTGTGGCCTAGAATAATGTGTCTGTATCTCTTGGTTTCATATCTTTTTGCTGGAACCATTTGTTTTTGTCCCCTGACATCTTACAGTCTGGTCATTGAGATGAATCTGTCTCCATCTTTAGTGAGCATGCTAAAAAGATCAAAACAACTTTGAATATCTTCCCTAGGTTTTATTGGGACATAAAGAAGATGAACAACTTTTTAAAGAGCATATGCAGTAATATTGTGTCCAACAGATATTAAAAAAAAAAAAGAAAAACAATGATTATGTGTGTCCTTTTCTACCAGGTCATACTACATATATTACACTTCACTGGATTTCTTTATTGCAATATAATCTACTGTTGTGGTTTGGCTCCAGCCAACATCTGAACACTCAGACTCTTGCTCACTCCCCTCTCCTGTAGGACAAGGAAAAAAATAGAAGGAAGATAGTAAGACTTGTGGGTTGAGATAAACACAGCTTAATAAGTGAAGCAAAAGCTGTGCCTGAAAGAAAAAAGAAAAAAAAGACTTATCCACTACTACCTGTAGACAAGCAGGTGTTTAGCTACTTCCTGGAAAGTAGGATCTCAGCACATGTAACGGTGGATTGGAAGGGTAAATGCCATGACCACAAAGGCAGTTGCTGTGAAGGCAATGACAAAAAAGGGAAACCAGAAACCCTCCCAGCCAGGGCTCACTCTGGAGATCTAATTTCCATCATAAACACCTCTTGTCCTGATGCAAGAAGTGGCTAACTTTACCAAAATCAAGGACTACACTTTATTGTTGTTGCCTCTTACTTCTTCGGGCTTTGTGAGTAATTGGATGGCTGGTTTGAGAAGTAACTTGCAATGATAACCTGTAGCTAGTCAGTTCTTTATTCAGTCTTGTAAATGACCTGTAACTTTTGTCTGGTCTGTTCAGCTTAAAGTGGAGAAAGCAGTGTTGCGCAGTTTACCACGTTTGGCTCCAAGCAGCGGAAATCTCTGCCACAAAAGGGGCATTGCTGCATGAGATTCCAAGGTACAGGAGAGACATTTCCTAAAAAAATGTGCTTTGCTTTATCTCACCTTTGCTAAAAGTTGATCCAATGCACTCAATTCATCAAGGACTTTGCACACTTTAGAAGTATTCCATGTGGAACTGTAATTCTACTTTGTGATTAATTCTACCTACTACAGAAATCTGAATGAGCTTCTACAAAAAGTTATGTTTTAAGTAACTATGTAATATGTACTTATAGAGTAACTTGACAAGAGTTACTGAGTGTGGAAAAAAGGGACAGGAAGAAGAAATGTAGGCTAAGAACTCTCTGCTATTAGAAGGGTGGCTGAAGAGACTGCATAAGAACAATTTGTCTTCTGAGAGATGGTCCTGGTGAGCACTAAACACCTGCAAATCCAATTGTTTGCAAATCTTGGTCTTGGAAAGAGATAATTTTTGTTATGCTACTAAAAGCAGTGACACAGTTGCATTCAATATACAGATGGTCCTCATCTGGTCCTCCCAATATACATGGGGAAAGGAAGAGAGTAAATTTTGAAAGATTATATGTGTAATTTATCTCCATATTCCTTTTTCTATGAAATAGATGTAAAAACAGGGAAATGTGCAGTTTCCTAATTTGACTGGGTACAAGAGTCTGAAAAAAATTAAACTATTCTGGCTGTGACACTTATTAAGATATTCTAATCTGCAGAATTTGACCTCTGGAGACTCCAGAGATGAGAAAGAATGGACTGTAATTAATGGTATTCTGTCACCCCACTGTGCTGATTGCTGTCGTGGTTTAAGTGGAGAAACATAGCTACGCTATTTCTGACTTGTTTTGCCAGTACAAGCTTTTGACCACATAAAAATAATTAATTTTAGCATGTTAGCAAATCCACTTCAAAATATTGCTGAAACCCTTATAGAGTACATTTAAGCTGTCTTCAAATTGCTCTACCACTTTCAAAAGTTGCAGCATATCTTCTTATTTTAGTTTCATTTTGCTTTCAGGAAGTACACTGCTTCTGTGAATGCTTTGAATACCAGGGTATTCAATTACTCAAAGCTGGATGTATCTGGTAAATTCATGACAAACAATTCTGTGGACTGCAAAAAAAAAAAAAAAAATAGCAAAAAGGAAATTCTCACATACTGTTAATACTCATTTATTGAAATGATCTTTAAAAGAATTTGTAACAGATGCACTATGATTAACAATTCTATATCACAATGGACTACTCCTTAAATGTTTCATAAGGTCATTATCGGCTTAATCAGTTTGCATTGATGAAGACCTCAGAAGATCTTACTTAGCAGTGTAATTTTGGAAAACGGAAATGAGAGCATATGAACATTTCTAAAATAAAACAATTTTTTATTTTTTTTCCTCTCACTACAAATTACAAATATATCCCATGCTACTGCAGCATTTTAATAATAATGTTATCATTTTGCCTAGGCAAAAAAACCACAAAGATTTATGCTAATGACAGTAATTATATATGAAATAAACATATGCCAACAGCATGTAGTCTTTGGTTTCACTGGAATACATGTACTGTTCAGCATACGTGTTTATTTTCCTAGTCTTCTTGAGAAAATTCTGCTCATGGCAAATTGTGATTAAGAATAATTCACCAGTCATAATATGCTCACTAGGTCTGATAAATGATTGAGCCTCCTGAGTATTTAAGGATTGTGGTTTCTATCCGGGCCAACGCATGAGGAACCTTCAGAACAGTTTTAACTTGACTTGAGTGCCTAGACATAGATAAAGTGGTAAGTGAATCACCTAGTCATCAGACTAGGACATGCAAGTTAGATGTTCTCTGTCAGTATAACTCTTCCAACCATTGTCAGGGAGCAAATCACAGGACAGATAAATTAATCTCTGGCCTCTGACTAACATTTTTTTTTTCAGTTTGCATTTATGTGGAAACCTGAATTCTCTCTCCCACCATAGAGATGTTACTACATAGTCAAAATACACATAGCCACTCTAACATATGAAGAGTTCATTCTAGTCATTTAATAGCTGAAGATATACTTTTTGGATCAAATATTCACATATCCATATGTGATGAAGAAGGACAATATGATTGTAAACAAGTTTAATATGTTAGAGATGGTAGGATTTGTTCTGGTTTAAAAAGTTGGACAATCCTGCTTGCAATCCAGCCACAGGGAGAAACTGAAATATAGATTTGAGAGTAGCCCACAAACACAGAGATGTACTTCTTAAGCTAGTTAATATGACTGTTGTAGCCAGCAGATATTTCAGGTGAACAGTGGCAGGACATGACTGTTTTAATATCAAAAGGATTATTTACTGTTGTAAGTACTTTGTTTTTCTGAGCAGAACATACAAGTGTTGTCAAAAACCATAACAGTCTCCAAAGGTTGCTACCCTATAAGCCCTACAGGAAAAGTGTGCCATCCAGCTTCAAAACACCTGTATCACTACTGAAAACTAACCTTAAATTAACTCTTTAATTAACAAGTTATATTTTGTTAATTTATATGTTACCCTGCAGCAAAACATATAAAATTTTTCACAACTTGACAATGAGTACATGTCTATTTCTCCCCTCATCTCTTCATTTTAGTTTTTATCTATAATTAAAGCAGCTACAGTGTTAAAGGTTTTTCTATCCAGTTGTTTTAAAGCAAAATACAAGCCACAAAATATTTCTGAAGGGAAAACAAACTGTTTCTTGAAAATCTATAATTGATTTAATTTTCTGAAGAATAAAATCTCCAGGTAGACCATGAAAATAATAATGAATACTTTATCATGTTGCTGCTGTTCACTGCTCATTAGTCTTCAATGTCTTTATTTTTAAACAGAGTGCTTAAGAGAAGGACAAATCTTTGTTATCTAAACTGCTTTGAGGTGGGAAGGGGTAATTTTGTGTGGTTAGTTTAATTTTCTTCGAAAGAAGACCATATCTATCAATTGTATCTGTCTTCACTTCTTAAATAATTTTTTCCTTATTCTTTTAAGTGAAAACATTGCTGTCCTGAAGTTGCTTATCTTCATTTCCAATCTATAGAACTAAAGGTAACATCTATGTTTTATAGATGCAGAACCAAAGTGGAAATACTAGTTGGCTTTCCAAGGTCACAGACTTGGTGCACAATTTCTCAAGTCCTAGACTAATGCTATATTCTCCAGAGGTGTTCTGAGTTTTGTCAAAGCATTTGACTCAGGAGAGCTGTTCAGCTGTGAGTTGGGCAGTAGGTGAAAGGAAAAAGAAAAGCATGTCTAGGCTGGACAAAGTGAGGCTGATAAATCAGAAATCAATATTCTTACACTAGCTTTCAACTACACCATCAGTCTGAAATCAATACAATGAGGAAGGAATGTATGTTGTGGAAATACATATTATTACATATATATATATACTAATACATATAACATATATATATATATATAAATACATATTGGACCAAACTACATTTATAAGCCTCATGAAACTTTAGCTTCTAAAATCTGTGTAAAGATCTAGGCTGTGTGGAATTTGGAAGGCTGCAGTAATCCAACCTTGAAAGTATAGAGGAACAGCTAAAGAAGATAGAGGGCTGCGACCTATTGATTAGAGTGGCATTACAATGGTTTCAGGTTTTATAATATAGATTTAATAAAAGAAATACGAAAGTTTAAAAGAATGTGATGCTTACAGAGTACAGTTCAATTTTATCAAAACAAAGAAATGATCTCATAAAAATTATTGCTTTTCTTCTGAAAGGAAGGAAAAAGCTCAGTTTAGCCACATAAAGATAAAAAACCCACAACCATGTAAGAAAAGAGTTTAAAGAAAACACAATCATAGCAAAGAGCCACTATTGCACGTCTCACCTGCCAGAGCTCTGACAAGGCTAGCAACAGCAGTAGTTTTAAAGCTTCAAAGACACTTTTTCCTTAAACATGTTTATGATGCTCTATCCAAGGACCAAGCAACCAGACAGGGTAGCAGATAGTTGTTATTTCCATGGCATCCCTTTAAATTGTAGAAAGAAATTATATTTTGGATAAGAAAAAGTCTCAGCTGGATCTGAGGCTGATTAAATCATAGTTCTGTAACTGGAGTAAGGTCATGACTTGACCACTGGGATGAAGGAATGACAAGAAGAGTATGGGAGATCCCAAAGATGCAAATAATCTAAAAGCCACAAAAGTGAAAATCTTGAAAATGAACTTTTTCTGCTATCCTTTCCACTGCCTACCCTTATCTTTTTGTTTTCATTGTGCACTACTAAATGAAGAGCTCTGTCTGAACAGCTTACTTTAAACAAGATAACTGTAAAAGCTTTGCACAAGCCTGCATGCTTCTTTTTAACCTTTCCTTACAGTCCACACCTTAATTATGTAAAGAAGGCTCACAATGTGAAGGGGACGGGGGACAGAGGGGTGGAGGGGAGATGGAACCCCCTTGATTTGTCCCTAAAAAACCATGAATAAATTTGATAGCAAAGAGGCAGAAAGAACTCCCATAGGACCATTTTATGAAGCATTTTTCCTGATTCTTTTGTGCCATCAGTCTCTGGACTAGAGAGAGAAATAAGCTTACAGTCCTCTACCAGAAACACATATCAGATCAAAGCTGAATTAAAAGTTAACTTTCAATGGCAGCTTCAAGAAATGTGGTTGCAAGTTGTACAGTCATAGTAGGCATGATATCTCACCAGATATTCCTCATGATTTGCAGTACATATCACTTGTAGATTCAAATATATGCATGTATAAACATTTCTTCGTCTCTAAAAACAGCAACGTCTAACCCATTTTCTCTCCGGGATTTCGACTGACTGATGTGATACCTTCAGCAGGGGCAAAACTGGTCAACCTGAAAGATCCCTGCTGAACTCAGTCAACAGGCTGAAAATGACCTTGGCAGCTGTTTCTGCTTTCAAGGTCACTACAAACCTTATAAACTGTTTTCCTTTCATCCCTCATAGGATTAAAAAGCAATACGGTCAAAAAATAACTAACTTGTATTTAAGTCTCAAGAGAAAGTCAAAAAACAATAAATACATCCAATGGGAATATATAAGGTGCAGAAAAAGGTCTATTTGGGGTCATGGCTCCTATTCTGCTGCAGTTTGTTACACTTCTTGCTGAAGGTAGACTGTTGCATTGCACATTTAGAATCTACAACACAACCCCTTGCCCTTCTTTTTGGCAGAATGTGTCTCTGATAGGATCAAATGAATCGGATTGGAAGAAGGCATTATGACTTCAATGTTCTGAACTAGAGATGTTCGGTCTGCAGCTCAAACACTGAAATAAAATTTGTGAGAAAGAAAGGTTCTATTCATTTTTTTCCATTACAAGTTTAGAATCCCCAGCCTGAGAATGACAGGAACATGAATATCTATAAAGAAATGTGTTTTATGCCAGTCACTCAGGGCACACTGGAGGTTGAGAGCAAAAAGTAGAAACTGTGACTCAAATACATGTTTGTCCCTACCTAGGGTTAAGAAAATTGGGAATTATCTTGCTATGTAGTAGCGATTGGCAAGGAATGTCTGGGAATAGGTGAAGAAAAATCTGCCATGTTTTCACTTTCCTCATAGTCAGTCTCCTATACTCAGGGTAAAAGAGTCACAGAAGGCGAGTAGGCTGAAATTCAGGATTACCACACAGCAGGGAATTCCGAGTGGCAACTTGTGAGAGGTTTCTGCTTACTTTCACCATGTGTATGGTTCAAGTACGGTCAAGCTGCTGAGCCCTTTCCAAGGACCTACGGTTACCATTGGATTTCAAAACAGGTATGTGTTCATGGAAGTAAACATGGACACACTGACTGTCAGTGTATAACATGATTTAAATATTTCCAAGCACTTCTCTACCAACTGTCCCTCCCACTTTCAGTTGATAGGATACAGAGCATGTTCCAAGATGCATGGGTGTTTGGATATTGTTTGGGTATTTTCTCTTCTCTCCTGACTGAGTCTTCTTATGGAGAAATAAACAGTAGTGTAAAAAACCTTACAAAAGACCTGTTTTCTTCAAATTGACAGGTTAGTCTTGAAGGCTCAAATTTTCATTCTTCCTAACAGGATGGAAGTGCTGACTTTGCAGTTGCATTGAACTGCCAGAATGGCCCTAAGCAATCAGAGAAAGGCTAAGAATCTGGACCAGAAAGTTTGGACTGGCTTCAGAAAATCATCCCAAATTTCCTGTGCTGTACCAGCTCATGTTGCCAAAGGAATAACATCCGCTGCTTTGGTGCTGTGTGGTGCAGCTGTGTGACTATTCAAAAGCACATTTGAAAACTGCAAAATCAGCAGGCTTCATTTGCATGCAGTTCTGGATTCTCAAATAGGTCTAATTTAGCAAATACCCCACAGGAATAGGAAACATTATGAACATATTGAGGTAATTGAGAAAATTCAGGGAAAAAAGGCAGGGAGCTATTTTGTACACTAATCATTCTTTCTCTCACTTATTCGAATTTGTTTCACCTGCTTTTGTTTAAGTGTTCCTTTTTTCTTATTATTTTTTTCCTCTATTAACCTATGAAACAATGGCTTATAAGATACAATTTAAAAAGAACTTGTCAAATTTATTTTAATACAAGAATTATATATCGCTGTTGTATTTTGGTGGCATTTGCAATTACACATTAGGATAAAGCCTATAGGGATTGTGATTCTTCCTGTTTCAAAATGATTGTCATCTGCTTTTAGGAAGTATTTTTTCCCTCTATAGAGGATACTATATAGCACATTTGGGTGTATAAAAAGGATTTCATGCCACGTCTGAAACATTGGTTTAGGTATTTATTTATTTATTCACCATTTCATTCTATTTCAGTAATACTTGAGGAGCTCAATCAGGGGAACTATTGTGCTAAGCACTGAAAAAAAATAAAATACAAAAGATCCTTGATCCTGAATATTTACAACGAATGATGCAACTGTAGAATTAAATATTCTCTTTCTATTCTGTGTCTAAACAGACAATTAACCTTTTCCCAGCTGGATAATTCTTGAGACTTGCTTCAGGTCAGTGAAGTAACAGTATAAGAAAAATATGAAGTCCAATAATAAGATTAGCTTGTAAATTGATGGAATTCTTTTTGCAGCTGCTTCTAAACTTTCAGCAAAAACAGTGAAAGAAATCTGGTCCCCACATAGTCAATTATACTTGATTGCATGCTCTACTCAGCATTTCATGTTAAGCAATACAGTGAGAGTTCAAAAACTTCAGTTCTGGCACATTATACCTGTGGAGACTGTCAATTCATTGGTCGTGCAATACTGCCAGTCATACAGATCAAGCAGTGCACATTCCTGTGTGGAGAAGAGGGTTGTTCTACACACGTGCATATAAAAAGCTCTTCAGATTGTCTTAGCATCCTATTTATATTCAGAACCGATCTGATTAGCTATGTCTTATCACTCCTTGGGTGCACCCTATTTCCCCCTCCTATTAGTCGGCACTGTGGCCCGAAAGAACTATGCTTCTTTTCTGAAGGGGAACCTAAGGATTCATGTTACAAGGAAGTCCACATAATTAACTTCTTTGGGCCTCTATTTGCATACCATGATTGGAGAGGTTGAGAAGGAGGCACTACTGGGTGTGAAAGAAATTTCCTGAATTTCCTAGGCCCCCAGGAAACCTTGGAATAATTACAGTTATTGCAGAAATTTACACTTAAGACCAAAAAAAAAAAAAAAAATCAACCCAAATCTTACTTTAGATTGAATAAGAAATTGACCTCTTTATTTTTGCTTAGCTATACCACAAAATAGTTCAATGTGCCCACATGTCTTTTGTCTCCATGTTTCCCCTATCTTTGCATACTATTTTTCTTTAGGTAACAGTGTCCTTCATCAGCCCTTCGTTTCATGTCTTTCCAAGACCTTAATTAAATTAAATTAAATTTCTCCATTTTAATAGATGACTCTAAAGCTTGCAAAAAAAAAAAAAAGTGCAACAGGCTAACAACCCAGAGATGATTATTTAAGGGCTGGAGGGGGAGAAGAGATAGGGAAAAAAAAGTGTTTCTCCTGGTCAACAGAAAATAATTTGGTTTCTTATAGTCTTTCTTTTAAAGCTTTACTCTCCAGTATTCATATACAACACAGCAGAAAAAAAAGCAGATAAAAGACACCCATTCATGCAAAAAATGCAAACAAAGAAAAAATCGCTGCTGAGTACATGAAGGTGGTGTTTGTTTTGCTGGTTGGTTCTGTTTCATGTTTTTTTTTCCTGGGTGAAAACTGTTGCCTGGGTCCATTTCCAAAGAAATAAACATATAATTACATAATATGTAATTACTCAGTTTTCCAGTTATATACAGCACGGGCAGAAGTTCCCTGCATTTGCATGAAAGGACTAATGAAATGGGTCTCAATACTTGGTCCTTACTTGAGGAAAATAATTTTATTTAATTAAATCCAAGGCAAAAAACATAGCATTACCTTTTTGTGATTTTATTTTGCCAGCAACTTTGCTTTCTTAATAAAAATGAGACCAATGTAGTAGAATTAGGCTGAAAAAGTCAGAGGTCCTGAGTTCCTTGATCCTCCTAAGGATAGGTAAGATACTTAAGGCAGCAAAGAATTAGAATTATTTTCCCAGTTCTCCCAGGCCACCAACACAGCTGCAGCCTGGCATATCCCCTTATGGAAGCCCATTACAGGGGCCATCCAAAACAGAAAAATAGATGGCATAATCCTCAAAGACTATTTATGTTCTAAACAAGTGTATTTGCCCTATTAGCATTTACCCTTTTTTACACCAGATACTAGGTAAGAGTTCATCAAGAATTCTGGAACAAAAGCCAACTCTTTCAGATTCCTTTATCAAAAGGTTCCAGTGTAAATTTTGAGTCCACTGGCATTAGCAGAATTCTTAAGTGGTCTCAGTGTGGTCATGTTTTCAGCCAACATCTTTCCAAACTCTAGTCAACCAGGTTCCACGAATTTTTATGAGGTTAAAAAAAATTTAAAATATACACTCATTACTTAAAAAACACTGTGACAACAGCTGGTTGATTCATTGCCAACTTGTATCAGAAAAAAAATTGCATCACCTAAAGGCAAAAAATCTTTGGTCCTTTTGTTGATCAGTAATAGGACTCACCAAATTGTTGAAACAGTGAGTATTTGTCATATATCTCATAAATTGAAAGCCAAGTACTGGAGACAGGACAAAAAGCTGGTTCCAGATTTTCTGAAGATTTTATGTATATTTATGCTGAATCCTTCAGAGGGTAGAGTTAAGTCTGGCATCTTAAGTGAAATTTGCAATGGTTAGCAGGGTCCTTAAGGTCACTGTGTTCAAGGTAGAAAGACAGATCCTCAGAATTAAACTCAGAACATGAAGGAAGGAAACATGTAAGCCAAGCAAAAAACGTAGTAGACATAAGTCTAGCTGGTATCTACCTTTTGAAATTTGGTTGCTTGCCTACACCCTTGACTTGGGTGATTCTGTGTGAAACTAGTGTTTTCAGTGAGATTTAGATTTTTAGGTTTTCACTTTCATGTTTTACACTTTACAAAAAGAACATAAGAAGAAGTTTTTTGTAAACTGTTCTACAGTTACATGAATTCTACAATATGGGTCTTTCATTTGCCTAATTTTTTAGTTCAATGGGGGTCTTTGTCACCACCAGCTCAGAAACAATTATCACAATACAAACAAATCCGGGAGATACAGTTCTCCTAGTGGGAGAAAAATGTGGTGTATATAGGTAAATATTAGCTACAGTAAGAGCTAACAAGATTGTTGTCTCAAAAGTAGAGTTCATCACCTGGTGTGCAATAAGCCAATCTACACACAGACCTGAGATATTGTTTGTTGCATGTCTGCTCAGAGACGTGCTAGGTGGCATTTCCACAAAACTAGCAGACCTGATTTCAGTCACAATGTGTATTTATATGCTTCAAAATGTTAGTGTCACTTCATTCTAACTATAATTGGTTAGTTTTTGTCTCTTCTCAATTGCAGTTGGTTAGTTCTTTTCTCGCTTTGATTTAAAAACACAGTGTTCCATGAATTTAATATGTATGTTCAGTAAGTGGGGGTCTTAATTCAGGAGGGTTGACCCAACACTTGGAGGCGTGATTTTTAGTATTATAATTATATTAAAATGAGGATAGGCCACTTTTGGACAGTGCTAATCACTAATTTGGCTTACTACCCAAACATACTGATTGTTTTCCAGGATGTTCCCATATTTGGGGGTAAACCTAACAAATCTTAGGTGATTAAAGTTTTTCTCAACAGTCCTAAGGACAGTCTTCCTAACCTACACAGAGATTGCATATTTGTTACATTAGCTTCTAACTTAACTTGCAACAGATTGACTAATGGAACTACACTGATTTGTACCAGCTGAGATCTAGTTCAGTACATTCAGTCTGGTGATACCATGAGTCACAGCCCATGAGGGTTATTCCTTTGACCCTTAGCACTTTTGAGGTATATGAACTCCTATTATTAGCAACATCTGTTCCTGAAAGTGTGTCACTTAGCCCTCAACCCTTGAGCCCGGTAACTGAGCCCCACAGGTCATTGAGAAATGCAGTCTCAGGCTCCTCTTTTATTAAAGATTCTTTTCCATAGTTCTTTGCTGTCTTCATCAGCCTCTCCTACCATGGGTTCCTTCTTAATGAGATTTTCTCTACTTTTTCAGAATTATTTCCGTTCCAATCTTTCTTCCCTCTAATCTTCAAGTTTGTCTTATGTACTCTTAGTGATTACTATATAGTTTTTTCCCCATCACTCCACACTTCACATCATTAGCATTTAGAACTATTAAACCACTTTTTTCCCCAAAAAAGTGTTTTCCGTGAGAGAAAGTTACCATCTCAAGTTTAACTCACTAATATCATTAATATGTCTTCAATTTTTCATTCCCAACATACTGTTTGCACTACTTAAGCTGATACTACTTGAAATACGATTCTGGCTGGAATATGGACATGTTTAAGCTTAATTCGTCTGCTCCTGGTTGAAAATGTGTTGGGATGTTTTCTCCGATTGTCTAACTGATGAAGGCCAGTAACACAGGCAACTCCTTCCCCCAGTATGTTGCTTTGAGCCACTTCTTCTTCTTGTCACATAAGCGCATCTTATTTTTAATGCATTTCATATACTCAGATTAAAAGGAACTTACATGTAGCAATATTCCAGGCTGATGTCTGTTTCTTCCTTCTGTGATCATAGCTATATCAGGATTGTTATACTAGCTTAGTTTAACCTAGCTTTTTTCTAATGAGAAGACTGATATTCAGGCCATATCAAAGTTCATAGGATTGAAAATCAGTCTTGGGTTTGGCTTTTTTCATCGCTTTTAAAGTTAAATAAACCTTTCCCATTATATTGAGGAGAACTCTAGAGCTACTTAGAAACTACTCATCCATCCAGTTCACTCCTCCCACAGTACATTCTTCTAGTGCTTTCCCTTATGTATTTTCCATCTTTAACAAAGGTGTTTATTACACTACTACTCACTCTAAACTCTAAGCAGGTTGCCTAAGCTTTTGGAAGTACAAATATTTTGCAATTGCCACATACCTGTCTTTTTATTCAAAGAGTGATCCGAAGCCTTTTCATAAGATGCATCGAGTAACTACTGACACTTTGATAATACCTTGAAAAGGTAACAAAAATATGATTAAGGATTGAAAATGATGAATTTTAAGTCCTTTCTATATATAATGGAATATAATTTATAAACAGAAGGAGAATTTGTAAACTGAGGGGGATTTTAAAAAGTACTCACCCCCCAAAACAAAGGAGGAAACATGGAATCACTTAACACTGTTACAGTAAGCTTAGTCAAGCCAGTGTTTTCCTAATAGTCATGCAGAGTTTTGAAGCTTTCGTAGCTCAGAAAAGGAAAACAAATAACCTTAGATCTAATAAGATTTTGTAAAGTTATAAGCTGTTCATGTGTTGGATTTTATTGTAGTCAGAACTGGGCATGTCTGAAAATAACCATGTTTATCTCAGCTTTTTGGAAAAATCTGCAAAGTTCACTTGCTTCACTGATCTCTCAGAACTGGTATATACCTAAACAGGTCTGTCAGAAAGAAAACAGGCTCTCCAAACTCTTCAGGAGGTCTGTGGGACTTTTAAGTCATTTATTCAAAATTTATCTGAAAAAGGTGGTCACACTATTTTTTTCTAGCTCATATCCCCATTAAAAGTTTTGAGGAAAGATATAAAAAGAGAAAGAAAAATGTTTTAAAAAAATCTTCCTGACAACATTTGTATAACACCACAAGGTTCAATGTATTTTATATATCAGAGACCTGACAAACTGAGAAGCAATTATTTTAACTGAAAACAAAATAAAATAAAAAAAATCTGCCAAATAACACGATCGAACCAATGTCTTCTAATATATTTAAAAATGCTCACATCTCAGTCCATGATAAATCTTGCAAAGATCTTTACTGCTGTGAAGTGGCTGCTTTTATGTAAAGATGCAGAAACACTCTACAGAGACCAGATATCACCTTCAGTTTTACCATGCTCTGAACTGCAGTGAACAAACTAAAGAAAAGTACCCTTAAGTACTTAAGGATTCAGGTTTCTGTGGAATGTACTACTAGAAAAATATAGTTTTTAACCAAAAGATCCCATTTGTTCAATTCAAATAATCAGCTTGACAGTACTTCAGTGGGGATGCACTTATTTATCTCTATAACTACATAGTAACCTCTGAATCCAGAGGTAGACGTATCTGCCTTTTCTTTTTCTCTGCATTTTTGCATTGAGCTAAATTGAGAATAGTGACTCGTGTCCCTGTAGATCAAATTAAAAAGAAAATTTATTATCTGTAAATTTTAAGAACATTAATATCTTTGGCGATTTAATGGAGACTCATCCTCCTCTACCCTCTTCAACAAACACTGGTGCAATAATCACCTAATATCTGTTTTCAGTCACAGAGTTATAATTACAGAAATAACCTAACAATATCCAGTAGCTTGTTATTTTTTGTCATCAGCATAAGGTATCTTTCCAGATGACTATAGAATAGTTCTAGGACTTTAAGGTTCAAAACTAACATAAAGAAAAATGTAAGATTACCTTTCATTTCTAGGTAATAATGAAACATTTAGAAGAGTGGGAAAAGGCTTCCTTCTCTATTTTACTTGAAAAAAAGTAGCTGGTTTGCAACCAGCAATTACATTTTTAAGGATGAGACAGAGAGGAGGGAGGAAAACCAGTTTTCATTTGGAAGATATTTAAATTGCTTTGTCATGGTCTGTCCAGAGCTGCCATTTCAAAACATGTCTGAAGTGACTTACAATTTCATTTTCTTGCCATCTAATATTAATCTACTTCCAAACTCAGTATGAAACTGATTATAATTCTAACATGACTCCATCGTCCAAAGACACTGGCTAGCATTTACTAGTCAGAAAGGGTATCCAGCCTCCTATTATCCAGACGCTCCAACCAGAGATTCAGTTCTAGTCACTGTTTTCAAAAAGATTCCAGTATAACTTCAGCCTTTTAGCACTGGCCGTTTAAATAATATCATAATCCAGGCTGGTTAGGAGTTATGTTTAAGAACTCTGTTCAGATGCTGCCCTCCTGCAAGCACAGGTCAAAGTTTGTACTTGGCATCAAACATTCCCAGCAAGTGTTGTTTAAGAAAGAAAGAAACAGAATATTCACAGTCCCTCTCCTCTTTGTAAAATAATTCTGAAGTTGTTACACATTTAGTGGGAACATCTGGATCCATGGATAAAAGAACACAGCTGTCTTATATGATTTATGATTCCATTTTCCTGTCTTTACCCGGGGCCAATTTCAGTCTTTTTTTACTCTCACCCCCACCTTTAACTCATATAACTTTGTCATTTTTAAAGTATTTTAAGATGGTTCTCACTTTCTAGCTGTCCCAAGAAATCCACCTTGAATTCCTTATGTTTGTTACCACAGTATCTGTTCAACTAACAGATATATTAGTCTTTGAACAGGCACATTCCAAGCAGAGCTACTTCCTAATAAAAATAACAAAAGAGAAACGCTTGACAATGAATACAAATTTCACTTTTTAATCTCATGATTTTGCACTGTAATATATTTAATGTTTCTGTTAATTTACCTGAGTAATGTCAAAGAGAAAAAGAAATCCTATTTTTATCCTATAAAAAGCTATGTCTCTTAATGATTCATAAAATTTAGGTAAATAATATGAAAAGTTACTTCTGTCACCATTTTTCCCTTTTTATTTACAAAAACATAAACTAATTGTATTCAGATTGGAACTGTTTTACCATAGGTTCTTCAGCTTGCTATTAGAAAACGTGGGAAAAAAAAAATTCATACTGCAATTTTCTGACATCTTTTGTCTGAGCTCAGGTACATTAAAATTTGCACTATTTTAATATTATTTTAATTCTGCCTTTGCAGTTTCAACAATTCAATGTCCCTGTTGTGGTAAAACACAGGCTGGAATACAGCTTCTTTGTATGAGGACATTACAAAGCACTTGAAAATCAATAGAATGCTGTCTACACTAAGAGCTACATCAATGTAGCTATATAGCACCTGTATATAACACAAGAACAAAAACTAATGTCTGATTTTAAGACCAGACATATAACAAAGATGGCTTAAATAGCTCCCAGCCTTTGAGCCCTAGGCTTAAATCTAGACTGTTCTTGAAAGTTACTACAACTACCGTCTCTGAGCTATTCAGCATCAAGAGACTTGCCAGAATCATTCCCTGTGAGGACAGCAGAGTTTTTAAATTCACCAAGACATTTCCATTATTTGCAACATGCATAAGGAGAAATGTGTTATGCTGTCACAGACTAGACCCCTACCCATCCCCTTCCTGGATGATGTTGTTTATCCATGTTTATGTCACCAACCTTGGGTGGAGCACTTGGACAGGACATTTCTAAAGAAGAGATGCCACCATGTCTACAAACAGTGCAGAGCATGTTGGAAGAAAAACTACTTTGTGAAAGAACATTAGCCAGTTGTTAACATTTTGAATGAAGGGTACAGATATTGAGATGGGGCATGGCTTCTGGGGGCTGGAATTGTCTTCCCAGTGCAGAACCAGTTGCCCCCCACCTCCCAAGCCAACCTGGATACAGGATATCGCGCCCCTCCTTCCCCACCCCGAGGGGTGTATAAAAGGTGACCCAACCACCTACTGTCTGTTGACCCATCACCACCCCATGCAAGAATTTTCTTCCTGAAGAGAAGACACTGCTGGAATGAGGGATTAGTAGTGTTCTCTATGTCTTTGTGTTTGTGTGTCTCTGTCTCTCTATTTCCGTCTTTCCGCCCCCCTTTCTTACCTTCCAACTCTTTCCTACTTTGTCTTTGGTCTGATTTTTACCTCCAAATAATGACTGAGCGTTATTTGGTGCTTGCTTAATGGATGAGTGATGTTTGGTGATAATTGATAAGTGTGATTTGGTGCTTGACTCTGAGAAGTCGATCCTTGATGTTTTTGCAGTTGCTGAGGTAAATAAATAGTGTTGTGTTGTTCCTTGAGTCATTGTCTGACTCAGTCTAGCTGGTGCTCTATATACACACAGATGACTATTATAAAACTTTCACTAAGAAGTCCCCTTTTTGGTAAGAATCTGAATCCTGAATCTGTCTAACTGTGCTTAAATGTAATTTTAACAAAATTACTGGATGTCAGTTGAAATCAGCTGTCTCCAGTAAGTCAATAATGGTGAACTGCTTTGCACAAACTGCAAGTATTACCTATGTTTTTGGCACTTAATTTTTGTCTTCTTAAAGGGATGTATGCTACATTAGAACATCTTCAAATTACAGCTCTATAGTTCAAAACATAGTGAACAGGTTTCCAAGCAATTAGGGGTAAAAAAAGAACTAGCACTAATGAAATTTGATATGCTTTTAAAAGGTGATATTTGACTTCACTAACCTGCACAAAACAGTGGGAATAGCACTTTAAGGAACTGATTGCAGCTCAGAACATTACCCAGAGGAAACAGTACAAATAGTGCAAAGCCGTTACTGGAAAACCTGACATAGCATGTCACTCCTTTCAAATCATATAAAACATTTAGCCTATAATGTTGTAGCAGTACTTTTTTTAGGCCAACACCTTTTCAAACTATTTCACATCCCCCTCTCGTCCCTTTTAAAAATCTAGAAAGACCTTACTTAATCTCTTTTTAAAGAATGCTTCACACATGCTTTCAGTCATACTTTACCGATGCAAAGAGCAACAGCCGTAACATTAGAGGTTCTGTTAAAAGAAATTGCCTATGTATATGGAATTTCTTCAACAAGAATGATCATTACATAAATAAAATATAACAGATCTACACTAGCTGACTTTCAAAAAATATTTAGTATAGTTCCACACATGATATTATTAATACAACAAAAGAGATCTGCAAGATATAAAAGACTGAGCTTTACCTAAGATGGTACTAGCGACATGGAATTCTAGGCAATCTCTTTACAGTTAAATGGTTTGTTCAAGTCCGACCTTAGTGCTGCTTAGTTCACTAGTAGAGATATTTCACAAGTTCGTGAGAAACTGGTTGCTTATTTTGAGTAATTTGTTTTGAGCAGATTAGTCAACAGCCAGTGGATGCTGTGATTTTTTTGATTTAAAATTGCACAGTAATCTGTATTAAAATCCATTTTGTCTGTATAGTTCCAATTTATCAGACAACGTCTCCAAATGGTTCCGTATACTACTAGAGTGTACATAATTATTTCTGCTTCCTCAATCTTTATTTAATTTTGTTTTAACTCCCAGACCATTGACAAAAATACTGAACAGTGTCAATGCCAACTATTAATGTTTCTGTTACAGTCCTGTTAAAACACTCCCACTTAATTTTGATTCTTCTGGGAATTCTGTGTTTTAAGATCCCTCAGCTGGACAGCAAAAATTTTATGGAATATGGGTTTTTACTTTGCAGATAAAAGAGTTCACATGATATGATGTGTCTTGCCCCACTACAGTGGACGGTCAAGAGAGGGTTTTTTTGTGATTTCTCGAAAAGGAGCACCAGCTAGACAGAGTCAGACAACGACTCAAGGAACAATACAACACAATTTTATTTACCTCAGCAACTGCAAAAACATCACGGATCAACTTCTCAGAGTCAAGCACCAAATCACACTTATCACTTATCACCGAACATCACTTATCCATTAGGAACCAAATAACGGTCAATCATTATTTGGAGGTAAAAATCAGACCAAACCTAGAGTAGTAAAGAGTTGGAAGGTAAGAAAGGGAGCAGAAAGACAGAGATAGAGAGACACACCCAAAGAGACAAACACAGAGAACATCACCAATCCCTCATTCCAGCAAGTGTCTTCTCTTCGGGCAGAAGTCTTTGCTTCAACCAGAAACTCCTTGAATGGGGTGGTGATGGGTCAACGGGGAGTACAGTTTGGGCTCACCTTTTATACATACAATTCAGTCCAGTCCAGTCCCAGACTGCCCCTGGGGGGGGGCTCAGCATCCGTGTCACCTTTGGTGTTGACCTTTGAGGGCTGCAACAGCCCTGCATCCACATTGCCTTCAGAGGGGATGCAGCTGGTTCTCTACCGGGGAGATGACTCCAGCCACTATCACTCATGCCCCACCTCAACAGGTATGCCCATCACTCAAAACATTAAGAACTTGTTAATGTTCATTCACAAAAGAACTTTTCTTCCAAAGTGCTCTGCCCAAGCTGTTCATGGACACGGTGGCACCTCTTCTTTATAAACATTCTGTTCAAGTGCTCTGCCCAAGCATTTCTGGTGGAGCCTCTTCCTTAGAAAATGCTCTGCCCATTGTTTGAGACATAAACATGGATAAACAACATCATCTGGGAACTGATGGGTAGGGGTCCGGTCCCTGACATGATGTCAAATGCACGCCTAAGCATGTCAAAGTATATTTTTTCCATCAAAGTATGAAACAAATTTTTACTTTAACAACAGAATGATTGCAAGATGTATTTTAATGTTGTATATTGTGTAATGATTGCTATTTATTACTAGAAACCTGTGTGAACATGTCTGTCTAATCAGCCTATAGTTGCTTAGGTCCTCTTGACTGTTTATTTGGAAAATTACGATGACAAATGTTTGCTTAGATTTCTAAAATGCTCTTGGTATTTTAAAACATTGATAATTATCATCAATGGACTAGACATTTAGTCAGCTCTCTGTTCACAAAGATTGACAGTCTACTCATCTGTTAATGGACTGTAAAGTAGTTTCTCACTCCTATATAATCATACTATTTTTATTCTTTCAAAATAAAGATGAGAGAGTTTTACTAAAAGCTAGCGTTTTCATTTTTACTAAGAATACTTTATCTTTTGGAACTGCTACTGGACAATACTGTTGCTAGTTTTTTTCACCTAACACATTTTAAAATGTCCTTTTTCTTGGGCCTTGAGCAATCCATATTACCTTAATAGCCTTGTTTACTTTTAGGAATTTTATTTGCATCACAATATGTGAACTGTTATTGATTATCTGTTTTATCCATTTATAAACTATTGCTTTTTTAATAGCTGGGGGTTTTTTGCCTTTGAAATTTCATGCCAGTTTCATCAAATCTGTCCAACTCCATGATGAAAAGCCTACTAAGCCAAAAGATAGCAGATCATTTTATACAAAGTGCAGAACAGAAAACTCTGCCTACAAGGAAACTTCTGTAAATGTTGTGTTTATAACAAAAGAAGCTTCTAACCTTCTGATCTTGCAAAATTCAAAACATAAGGACACCATCAAACATTTAAGAAGACGTAAATTTACTCATGTTTTTTCAATGTTGCGACTTTAATAATCATGACATTTTAAAAAATCACAACTATTTTTGTTAGTGCTACTATAGGAAGACGACTTTTTCTTACTGGAGGTGAAACCCTGTTTCTAATAAGTCAGTGATGAAACTTCTAGGATTCTACCTGAACCATGAGTTTAATTTCTCATGGTAAATTTCTGTTTCACAAGAACGGTATAAAATCAGTGTTTTTATTTTTATGGTAGATGAGAGGAAACTGTATTTTTCTGCTTTCATGTCCAAGGAATAAAGCTTATTTTTGCCTTTATTGTTGTCTCTGTACAGAACAATACTTCCTCTTTGAACTTTGTAAAATGGTAGGTAGTCACTTCAGGACAACATGGTTAATTTTTAGTGCACTGTTTACATCTATTGTCTGACTGCTATGATCTTCCATGTCTCCACCTAAAATGTCCTAGCCTCATGAAATGCTGAAGATAATTTAATAATCTTAAAAGTCAGCAAACAGTAAACTGTACTTTTTTTTTCCCAAGAAAGAGATTGCGTTGGCTTTATACACAAAAACCTAAAAGTTTACCTTTCAATGAGAACGTGCAAGGAGATCTTCCAGGGTTCAAATGGGAAAGTTCATTCTCAGCAGTCTATATAGTTTTTCACTTCTTTGGTGAGAACACCAGAAAATACTTAGCAAACATTTTCGTCTATGTAACAGAAAAAGATTACAAAACTGCTTCCAGATTTTAGTTATTTGTAACTAGTCTTTACCAGAAATTAAGCATCCAATTTAGAGATGCTTCAGGTAGAACACCACCTCACTTTTCCATTGTGCACCCTTCTTCCTTCTTGCATTGTCAAGTAGAATTGTGTCTTTGCTCGTTGGCTTTAAATGGGAAGCTTGGAGTCAGCATGATAATTCAAAAACTTTGTTGACAAATCAAAGATCTGGAATAAACAGTAATTTTGCTTAACAAAGATTCTATGCTGTAGCACTGAAAAAAAAATATTGTCCCAGGCAACTTGTCAATTTACCAGCTTGTGTTTTGAGTATAGGCCTGAGAGTACTGTGTAATTGATTGTTAAAACATATCATGAGGGTTTAGGTTCTTGTACTGGTTAACATTATCAAGGGATTGCTTTTTTTTAATAATGTCAATCTATTTATTTTTTTCTTAAATTGATTGGCAGAAAGACCCAACTGTTATAAACAGCATTGAATTTGATGCCTTTACCATTGCTTAAGGGGAAGAAGTCAAAAGACAGATGGAAAAATCAAGTGGTGTAATGGTGTTTCTCTCATAATTAAGGTTTATGCAGACAAGACAGTTTGTTCAAAGTAAACAACAACCTGCTTAGATATTCAGCAAATAGCCAAATGTGCTCTGTAAAGTGTGATTTAAAAAAGAATTTTTTGTTTACAATTGTGGAAACTAGATTTGAATTTATGTTGTTTAGCAGGATGAAGAGAACACATTTTTCTTCCCCACAAAAGCAAATGAGTTGTAGACTACCTAGAATGAGATATGTTAAAGAGAGGAGCATATTGTGGGAAGCAATATGGGAATGAAATAGTTTCCTCTGCTTGTAAAGCTACAGAGGAGTAATGTGCATACTGATTGAGATAAGTCTAAAATATGCTTCCCTCTTTATAATACCAAGTCCTTCACTATTCACTTCTCAAAAGCTTCACCAAAAGGTAAATTGACATTTTATGAGGTTACAATACACTTACTAAATAATTAGGTATTTTTAATGCTCTCTTCTTCACGACTTCTCTATTTAGCTGTGATGGGAATGAGAAGTAATAAAATGCAAGCAGAAATATTACAAATATTTTGGGAGCTCTGTCAGAGGGGCCCAGTAACAAATACAGATCAGCAGGATACTTGCCATATTCTAAAAGGCTTTGTTTATACATAAGAGTTGTACTGTTATGACTATATTGAAAGACTTAAGTAGTGCAATCCCTTAAGCATGGCTATGATTGCTGCCATAATTGTATGAAATTGTTTTCACTACTACAGTTTATTTATTATTCTCCAGGATCTAAGACTGATGTAACTAAGCACATAATTGTACATATCTCAGTTTAAAGGAAAAAAAAAATCTTAGTCAACTGCATTGTACCTGCTAAAAATCTATGTTTACACCAGATCTTAGCTTTCAGCTGCAATAATTTTCATGTGAAATTTCCTTTACGAATGCAGTATTTTATTGCTACTCAAACCAGGAACTCTAGTACACAGTAGACAGTGTGATTACTTTGATTTTTTTTAAACTACTCAGACTGCTGTTTGTATAGCTTATCTGCACATGAGAAGGAGTATTGCTAATTCCCCCAATCAAAACAGGATATGTTTCTATACCAGGGAAGCCCTTTAACAGTAAGCTCCTGGGAAGAACATAGTCCTCAAGAACATTGCAGAAGAGGTACAAAGTTAACCCACCCCTCTTGTTTCCAACACAACCACCCTGCTTAGATGGACAAATAAGAAAGTGAAGTTTTTGCAAATAAGAAAGTGAAGTTATTGCAAAGAACTTGTACAATATTGCTTCATGAAGACATGACATAGATATAGGTCAGTAATGAGGAAAAGTTTTCCTTCAAAGTCTATCACTTCTTAAAATAACAGACCTTCACATATGTCATTTATATGATTCCAACTTGTGACATTGGTAAGATTAAGTAGTCAAGAAATATTGGGGCATATTTTTCTGCTCTTTACAGCGGGATCTGACTGGCCTTCACATTGCTATTGTACCTCTGCATTACATCCTTTAGGTGATTCTTATTACCATTCAGAAAAGCTGCAAGAATGTGTCTGCCAGGAAACAGGAAACGAGCTAATGGATTCCTTTGCATGTGTTATATGTGTGTTAAATTTGTAGGTATACAAAAGTGTAAATAACTGTCTTGTGCTCAAAAATATATTCGTGTTTCTGTGATTAGTTTAATGCGTTTATACTGAAACAGATACATGTGTTATGTCTGTTGTGGGGGAAAGGTATGGCAGTGTGTTATGAAGTGTTTATAGGCATACCCAATAAGAACATTGAGATAATATATTTTAATTGAATATTCATTCTCAAAACTAGGATATTTTACTAGAAATCTTTTACTTTCAGTGTCCTTTTGTGTAGGTAATCTTTCAGGTACATATTTCTCTGATTATTTATGCTGACACAGAGACAGACATAAAGAGAAAAGCTGAAAACATTGTGGGTTTTTTCCTGTCTTAAAACATCTGCTTTGACACTTGTTGGTTTTTTTTTTTTCAAAGTTTCATGATTGTTTTGGTTTAGTTCCCATGCAGAGTAAAAACAAATGTCATACATTGAGAGTTTTCATGCACTGAATTGTTATTCTCCAGACAGTTACAGCTATGGTTCTAGTGTGTGTCGTGTGTAAATAAACACGAAGGGAATGAGATATTACTTTAAATGCCTTCACCTATGCAAAGACTAAATAAAAAATGAACAAACACACATTGTAAAAAGCAAGAAACTGGATGAGGACACCTGCATTTAACATGGAAAGGAGAAAGATACAAACAGCCCCAAGCCTGCAGATGCAGGGGATCAAACCAACATTGTCTTACATTCAAGCCACATCTTTTATTGCAAATAAAGTATAAAATACATCGCTCTATAACACTTTGCAGCAAGTGGCTGGTCATTACTAATTCTTCTGGTATGCATTGTGGGGTGATAACAATCATGATGACCTGACTTGGTTTTACATGTGGGATCATTTACTATTCTGGAAAGGCCTAGACATTGGATTCAGGATTGTGCAGCAGCATCAGCAATATTATAATCCGTGGTAAAGGGGTTTTGTAGTAACTCCACCACAGAACTGTGCCCTGGCTGTTATTTTACATGGTAGAAGGGCCTCCATGGGGAGAAATGGGGCTTGGGATTCAAGGTTTAATTTCAGTCTCTAATAAAGGCAGAACCACCAAGGCAGGAACAACTACCACTGAGGTTTCTGGCAACTGTCTCTGTTGCCTGAGAAAAAGCCAGCCCTGGTACTATTTGCACAAAGAACATAGAGCAGTTACAGAGATTCTGTGGAGTTTATGTCAAGTGTCCTCTGAATTTCCTAGGGGTGTCCAGGGCACTTCAAATGTCATTATCCACTTGACCTTAGCTACCACTGAGGACGCATGTGGGCTTTACATAGTTTTGAGAGTTGTATAGCAGCTCAGAGGGACAACTCCAGTATCCTAGCACCTCTGAAAAGCCAGAAAATACCTGAGGTTGTGAAAACTGAACTGAGCTTCCAATGTTTATGTCATTCAGAAATAATTTTAAGGCCAAAGCTTCTGGTCATTAGTAATTCAGAAGGCACTGCTTTATAATATTAAGAAAATCAGCAGCTATAGCTGGATATTTCCAAACTATGAAGGAAAAGAATCTCTTTATAATAAAAAATTCGAAAAAATTTGAAAAGTCAACTGGAAGTCATGGCTCCTTTGATTGCTTTCTAACACTCTTATCAAAGTAACTTTAGAAGTTGCAGCAAAGAAGTATCGGGAGTTGGACTCAATGATCCTTGTGGGTCCCTTCCAACTTGAGATATTCTACAATTCTATGAAGTATCTGTATGTGATAGTTTTGGCACAACAAGATACTAATTTGTAAAGGGAGGACAAGGGTTTTTGTTTTTTTTTTTTATCTGAAGTTTGTTGAAGTTTAGATGCAACTTGGGAGTATGTGATCATACAAACACTGAAGTGTAGAACCTCAGATCAAAGGGTTTGGTGCAAATATTTATGAATTTTGTGAGGCAGGTTTCTGCCTGAAGGTTTTTAGTAACACAAGACACCAAATTAATTCTTTGCCCTCACTGCATTTTGCTTTTTTATTTGTCCCACTTTGTCACAGACTGGACCCCTACTCATCCCTTCCCAGACGACGTTGTTTATCCATGTTTATGTCTGAAACAATGGGCATAACATTTTCTAAAGAAGAGGCTCCACCAGGAGTGCTTGGGCAGAGCACTCAGACAGAACATTTCTAAAGACGAGGTGCCACCATGTCCATGAACAGCTCGGGCAGAGAACTTTGGAAGAAAAGTTCTTTTGTGAATGACATTAGCAAGTTGTTAATGTTTTGAGTGATGAGCACACCTGTCGAGGTGGGGCATGGGTGCTGGAGGCTGAAGTTTGTCTCCTTGGTGGAGAACCAGCTGCTCCCTGCAAAGGCAATGTGGATGCAGGGCTGTTGCGCTCCCCAAAGGTCAACATCAAAGATGACCTGGATGCTGCCCTCTCCCCAAGGAGTGTTCTGGGACTGGAGCGGACTGGACCGAACAGTATAAAAGTTGAGTCTGAACTGTACTCCCCTTTGACCCGTCACCACCCCATGCAAGGTGTTGAAGTGAAGACTTCTGCTGAAGAGAAGACACTTGCTGGATCAAGGGATTGGTGATGTTCTCTGTGTCTCTGTGTGTTTGTGTTTGTGTATCTCTATCTCTTTCTGCCCCCCTTCTTACTTTTCAACTCTTTCCTCCTCGTGTCTTCAGTCTGATTTTTGCCTCCAAAGAGTGATTGAGCATTATTTGGTGCTTACTTAATGGATAAGTAAAGTTGGATGATCATTGATGTGTGATTTGGTGCTTGACTCTGAGAAGTTGATCCGTGATGTTTTTGCAGTTGCTGAGGTAAATAAAACTGTGTTGTATTGTTCCCTGAGTCATTGTCTGACTTCATCTAACTGGTGCTCCTTTTCGGGGAATCACAAAAAAACCCTCTCTCAGCTGTCCACTATAGTGGGGCAAGACACCCTTCAAGGCTCAAAAAGGACAGAATATCACAAACCAGCCATTAACTCTGCTTTTTTGGCATAGTCACATAACCCCAAACCATTTTCTCTAGTTTAGACCCTGTACTACTACAACATGCACTTTCTCATGCTGTGGCTGTTAAAAGAAGAGTAACAAGTTGAAAGAATACACAAAGAAAGAATCAAAGTTTTGGATGGAGAAGAGTAATGAATCCTATTTGTATCTCACTACAGTGCTGTGGCAAGAGTAAAGGGGTTTTTAACAGAAGCATAATTACAACATACATATTCTGAGATCTTTGAGGTATAGTTTCTGAAGCACCAATACAGATATTCGGAAATCTTGAGGTCTGATCCTAACCACCAGCCTGGAAGCTGGCATTCCAAATACTTAAAGTCATCAGCAGGATCGGTGCCCAGTTGACACTTCAGTTTTCCATGAAGCCTCTCTGTTTTACTATTGTGAAAGGAGTTATGTTTTCTGTATACAATGTATTTTTTTTGGCATAGACAATCAAACAGAAAAATTAACATCCACATGGTGGCCTCAGTAAACATGGTTGAATCCTACTACACTGTGGATGGAAAACCATAGAATGGTATTTTAATACAGGTTATTTATTTATGAAAGTGTTCTATGACCCATGATATATTCAAAGCTTTAGTACATGCTAAAGAAGCCCAGCAGAGATAAAGGAAGTACAAATTCCATAGTCACAATTCAATATACTTTATAGAATGATTAAACAAGTAATATGTGGTTTTAGAGTATTCCCAAGAGAATTGTATCACACAATAATTTACATGACTGAAATGAAAAAACTTTGGGGAAATATATGTTTTTGAACATTGAAACTCTATTGCCCATCTGCTTCAAATAAGATATGGCAAAATCTATTTCACTTATTAAATCCTTTTATAAAAGGTTTAATATGTATAAAGACTTTGGAGGGCAACCAATGCTAATTATTGATTATAACTGACACATAGTTAAATCAGGAAATATTTTTAATGCAAACTGGCAGAAGCACTGTTTACTTAACACTTTAACAAATGCAGTTCAGAAACCCTTGTGGGCTTGTAAAGAGTTTTATTTTTTTTCTTTTCTAGACTACAAGCACAGTGGCATTGGTTCATTAATTCAAGAAAAAAAATAAAGTTTGCCTTCTAGACTCACAGAGATGGTGATCTGCTTTTGCTTACCAAGAACTCACTCCCAGACATACTTTTTTAATCTCTGATAATAGTAAGCATATGGGGCAATTAAAGGTTGTTAAGAAGTACAATAATTCCCTCTAAATCACATATTTCTATACGAACATTGACAGTGGTATATTTAAGAGGTAGAAGGAAGGAAGGAAGGAAGGAAGGAAGGAAGGAAGGAAGGAAGGAAGGAAGGAAGGAAGAAACGGAAATATTAGAGCAGTTTCACAAAACATTTGCAATAAATTTTATGTCAAAAGTTTCAAAGTATACATATTGAACAATATGGAGAAGATTTTGAAAACGAATTCTACAAAGTTTAGGACTTCCGTCTGGTGAACCTTAGTAATTGGTGAAAGCAGATGCAGGAAAACTGGAAAATTTTACTGAGAAATGTAGTTGAGCTGATGGCAGTCAATGGACTCAGTTGCAGTAGCATCATTGCTTTTAGTTTTAACCTCTATGAGACAGGTGATGTCTCTCTTGTATCTTCTACATAACAAACTTTAAAGAGTGAAAACTGTAAGGAGAGGTTAAGTACTTTCTGTAACATGAAAACAGAGTTAGTGTATGAAGTATGAACTGAACTGTGGATTTCTAACTAAATAGTTTATTTGTTATCAACTCCAAAACCAATCTCTTCTTTATAAATAAATAAAGTAGACTTTAGACTATATATTACCTTTTTAGTTTATATACCAGATGGACTTACTGTAATCACCTGATCATCTGTTTCCTCTTCTATCTTATGTTTTGTCACACTTGCTTGTGTTTTACAAGTTTTCAACTAGATTTGGACCCTACAGGTGGAACCTGGGCACAGCAACTTGTTTTAGGCAAAAATTTTCAGGAGTCGTAGTTGTAATCTGCTCAAAGAAAATGTCCATTATTATTATTATTATTATTATTATTATTATTATTATTATTATTTGCTTCCAATAATCCAGAGAATCTATATTAATAGATGCTTTAGTACAGGGTTGCAGAAAGACCAGGGAGGAGAGGAATGCTTTCTGAGGATAGATGGCTGAAGTGTTCTGGTATGACTGGGTTCTTACCCATTCCAGGCCTGACAACACTGACATTTAGCCACCACTTCTGAACAGTTCTAATGTGTTGAAGATGAACAGATACTGGTAGCAAATCTTTTTTTGCAGGGTTCAGTGTTAAAAAGAAAAGCTGAACCAAGTATATTGTAATATTAAAATATAACTTTATACCTATGCATTATAGATATATATAGAAATGTGTACACGTAGATTCACAATTAACTCTACACTTTCTGCTTTCATTCAGAACTATAAATTGTTCAGAAGAAATACCCCTACTATGAGTGGAAATTAGAACCTGCTGGAAATATTTTAATGTATTATTGAGTAATCTTTATACCAGATAGGTCCAATTAATGGTCTGAAATTCTGGAAAACTTGTGTGAATTATTAAGGTTTGTTCGCACTAACTCTGTGCTTATATACGTGTTGTATAAAACCACAGACTACGTCTGAGGAATGTGCTTTCACATTATGAAACTGCATCTAAGAACATGGAACTCTTGAAAACCTTTGGTTAATTTATACAATAAGAAAATATGCAAACATATTTTGAAGGATTTTCTTCTTAAAACAATAAACAGTCTTTAAACTACTATGAACTACTTAGAACTACTTAGAACTACTATGGGGCATAGATCAACATCTTAATAAGATTAGTAAGAAACTTATTAATATTAATAGTCGCAATATATTATCAATATATTATTAGAGTGTATTCCAAATTACTACCACAAAATTCTCTCTGCTTTTCTTGTCTATTTATTATTAACCTCTAATGCGAACATAACACTTGATAAACCACTGGCAAAATACCTGTGTGGTGTGTCAATTTATTTAGCTCCATGAGCATCAGGTGAGTCAGAGTGACTTAGCTCAGCTTCAAATTTGACCTATGGTTCCTATTTTAGACACTGTTTCGCTTATCAAATATGAAAAGAAACATTTGACCCTTTAAGAAAAAGGGACATGGAAACACCAGCTAGCTTCATGGGTGCAATAAAAAGAGTATTTAGGTGACCAACAAAGGAGCAATTCTTTGCAAAGAGTAAGGTAAAAAATGCAGTCTTTCTGGAATGTTGCTTAATTCCTACCCTTTATCTTAACATTGGCTGCATAATCCTCACTACATGATGTTGTTAAATACTGTATTCCTTCACTTTTGAGATATTTGTTGATGGCTTTTCTTGGGTGAAAATAGTCACCCAAAAAAAAAACAGTATATACTTGTAATTCCCACAGAAAAGCCCACATTATTTAGTTGTCTGTGTCAGTCTCTTTTCATTCTAATCAGATGTTTTATGCAAGTATCTGTTCTTTCTATTTCCCAATATGAAATAAAAACCAACCACAAAATCACCACCTATCAAATACAACCAACAAGTATGAGTTTCTTTACAACAGACAGAGTACTTTCAAAATGTTGGCCATGAATTTGGAATAATGCCAGCAAAACACCACTGGGTGCCTTAAACCTATTAAGTGAAAAATATGTTATCCATTAAAGTGCCTTATAATTATTCACACTACATCTCAAAAAATACTCTATTGTGGTCCTAGGGATGAAGTCTACTGAACTCCAAATAACACATTATCCAAGGTTTAAGCAACGAAGGGAATATTAAGCAGATATTTGATCAAGGATGCCGAATACTGTATTTCTGTGCATTTCTAAACTTGTATTATAAATGGTCGCTGCTAATAAAATGAGCATGAGAAAGATATTGTCTGCTTACCCTCTGCAGTTTGAGAAAGTACTTGGGCTGAAGCTAAAGGCTAAAGGATTAAAATTTTTTGTCTCCCAATGAATTTCAGGGCTTTGTAACACCTTTGTCCACTTGTAGACATCACATTCCGCAAAACGAGAAAAGAAAAAAAACCCATGAAAGCCAACCCAAAAGCATGCATGCAACTTTCAAGTATGCTTAATTTATGCAAGTCTTAAGTATTGTAATAAACTATAACTCAAAACTACATAATGCTTTTAGATGCTTGTTTTATATTAAATGACTTAATAGAGTATAAAAATAATTTTGTCAATTAAAAAAAAATATTCCCTATCAGTTGCAAATGTTTTGAAGAAATAATTAAATCCTGCTGAGCATTATATTTTTCAGTATCCAATAAACCAAGCCTTTATAAATTATCTACATTGTCTCTCCTTGAATTGGAATATTGACTGCAGGTAGTGTAAAATATCAACCAAAACTAAGAGAGTGTCGTGGGTTAAGCAGAGGAGAGTTATTTTTTTTTTTCTTTCTTCCTTCTCTTCATAAATAGTTAGCAAGAAGCTATGTTTTGGATTCCTACTCAGGAGAAAACTGATAAGAAGGAACGTTTATAGTTATTGTCAGGATACTTTCAAGGACAAATACGTTCAGCCTCTCTCCCCTACACAGACAGAGCAGGAGGAGACCTCGGGGGGAGAGCTTCTAGCCTGGGATTTGCTTTTCGGTTAAGATTGAGAACCAGACTGACCAATTATTATTGC
>WKFP01014271.1:2522958-2544118 GCA_011057875.1 Pterocles orientalis
GCCTAGAGACAGCATCTAGAATAAGTTGTTCCATCACCTTTCCAGGGATGGAAGTGAGGCTGACCGGTCTGTAGTTACCCGGGTCCTCCTTCTTGCCCTTTTTGAAGACTGGAGTGATATTCGCTTTCCTCCAGTCCTCAGGCACCTCCCCTGTTTCCCACAACCTACTAAAGATGATGGAGAGTGGTCTAGCAATAACTTCCGCCATCTCCCTCAGCACTCGTGGGTGCATCCCATCAGGACCCATGGATTTATGGGTGTCCAGATTACTTAACCGTATATGACTGAGCAAAAGCAGCAGGTTTTTTGGTGGTTTTGTGTGTTTTTTTACTTTGGGTAAATCAAGGCAGCTGATGATGCTATGCACTTTAGAGGAACTTCACATCCTTTCATTCTGTATCTATCTGCTTTTGGTTTCCCCAAAGCAGAGCCCTCAGAAAAACACTATGGCCAATACGGAAACACTAGAGTACCCAAAAGATGAGCAAGACTCATAATTAGAATATTAATTTTTTTAAAAAAGGAATTCCATTACAAAGGTGGTGATGCCTGAAACAGGTTCTGGAATGATATTCTGAATCATTCAGTTGCAATACAGGTTGAACTTCTTTTCTACAGAGTAGAAAGAAGTAAATGTCCATTCCTTAGTATACCAGGATGCCATCAGAGTCTAATATCCCTTTAAGTGCCTAAAAGAAAAAGTTATGAAGCTACGAGAAATTATTGCTAGTCAATTTTATATTAGAAGCATTCTTCTGTCCACTAATAAAATCTTCCCTTCTTCTCTGAAACACAACACACAGTTTGTTTTTGTCTACATCTTCTTAATGCTCTTGCTCTTAATTAGGTATTATTAAACTCTGCACATTTCCTAAGAGTCTTTATAAAATAAACCTATTTATTTTTACTACTATATGATACATTCCAAACATTATATTTTCAGAAAGGTTTTTTTTTTAAAGACCACTTAAGCTTCTTAACTTATAGTATACACAAAATGTGATGCTCTTCGGGAAAAGTCATTTTCCGTATAAGGATGGCAGTTTTATACTCAAACATTAATAATAAAAATATGTCAATGCCTCAGGAATGTAAGCCATGCATTTTCCTGTGTGTGGTTACATTCTTGCTAAAGTGGCAGCTCTTTCCTTAGCCAGGCTTTGTGGAAGATAAGAGTCAGAATAGCTGTACGAAACAATGTGATGTAGAGGATAATAAAGAGATATAGAATTTCAGCACCTTTGAGAGCCAGAAACCTACAGCAATCTTGCACCTAAAAGTTGTCTCCAGAGAGCCATTTAATGAAAATGCACTGTAATTTTGAGAACAGGAATTGTTCAGCAAAGCTTTATTGTATCTTTCCACATTTTTGGGTTGTCTTCTATTTTAGCTAGAAGATTGCACATGGGAATCTCTATGCATTTTTCAGAAAACAAACTCCAAAGTGAATAGCCAAGACAAACAGAATAATGCTCTCCAGTAACATAATTTGCAAGTCCGGAGAGAATCCATCCAAACTGATGGAATTAGTGCTTGAAATACTGTTGTGAAGAGCAAGGGCGTCCATCCATACACAAAAACTGCAAGTATTACACGAAAGGAAAATATGACTAATGCTGTGCTTCATCTCTCCTGTTGCAGTTCCATACCTCCTGCCCCTGTTTCTCAGTATTTCTCAATTTCAGATTTTCTTTTAATGCTTAAGTCTGTTTCCCATTTTTCACCATTCTTTTCCTTTCTTGGGTCTCACAAAAATTTGCAACCCCTCTTTTTTAAAAAAAAAAAAGATAAAAAATCATTACTTCTTTAGCATCTAAGTAATTTTAGAAAGTGCTACTGAGTAAGGACGGAGTGAAGAAATTCAGTACTGGCATGGAAAGTAGGGCTGAATGTGGAACAGCAACTTCCCAAGAACTCACCATTTCCCCTTACATTACATGTTCTTGCCGTTCAAGTAGGTAATGGAGAGACAAAGGATACTCTCCAGAGAATGGACACACTCTCTGTGTCCAGCTGGATGTATCTAGATACATTACGGAGATTAAGATCTGCATTAACATTTGCATTTAAGCATCTGGGTTATTCAGGGTAGAAAAATGTACTCTGCAAAAACGTAACTAAATTAGTTATATCCTTACTGGACCTTCAAATTGTAACTTCAACAGAAGAGATGAGCGCTTCCAAAATTTCTTTGTTGTAATGTTAAAGTTTTTATCTAACAAATCTGTGAGAGACTATGTCAACTCTTCACAAATTATGGGGGACTTCTGGAAAAGCAGTGGAAGTCACCGGATTTGACATAACACTAAAAATTAAAATTGTTAAGGGATTTGGGGTGTATCTTAACAAGAGTAGTATCAAGTTTGTACTAGTTGTTTCAGACAACTTCTTGGTGAAGATATACAAAGGAAAAGGTTGGGTTTGGATCTGGGACATTAAAAAAAATTCTCAAAGAAATTACACATTAAATTAGCTTAATGAGACTGAAGGTGTTTTTTTTTTCTTTTTTTCTTTTTCTTTTTTTTTTCTTCAGATAGGAAGTCTACATATTGCCTTATGGGCCATTTTTGTTTTGAAGTGGAAAAGCCTATCTCCCAAAACATTCAATACCTTGAAGAAAGGCAAAAATATCAGTTTTAGTTGGATGTTTCCATAGCTTATGGAGACATGGTCACATGGTATGTTTCACATACTATCTATTTCCATCCAGAATACAAAGCAGATGGCCAGGCTTGGATTCTCTGCTATGTTAAAAATGAGGAGGCACAGGTAAAATCTAATAGAGTTCTTTGACTAAAATATAGATGAGATACTATTCTACTGAATCCTCTCTTTTCTCCTTACTAAGTCATTTCAGACATAATCTATGCTCCCACCTTTCCACCCTCTTCTAAAAATTGAAAACAATAACTTGGTCTACACAGATTTTGGTTTTGTCTGTTACAACTATCCAGTTTATCCGTTGATCAAGTAAGTGATATGACACAATTATGAGAGTTTAGCTAATTTTTTACCACAAATAATAAACATATTCTCTTCTCCACTTTCTTTTTCTAAATTTTAATAAGCAGATGACAAAATATGCTACTTGAGAAGATTTTTTTTTTATTTCTTACAAAATTATTTGTGGCCTGCAGAACAGTTCAGTAGTGATTATTACAAGGCAATGGTTTATGTAACTAAATAAATTCAAAATTTGTATAGAGCTTATAAATATTTAAAGTGCAAATTATTACACAAATTAGTTTGTGAGGCATTGAAATTATAAATTCTTATTAGACTGTTATATTTCTGATTCATAACATTCCAGCTGCTAAAATTCATTTTACAAATTCTTGTGATGCTTTTTTTATATTATAATTTTTGCTAGAAATATAGAGTCAAGTGAATGTAAAAGAAAATGAAAAAATGTTGTTTCTTATTTCAGCTATATCATGAAAAAATATTGTAAGTTTTCAAGTTAAAAAATTCTAACAAAAAATAAGTTCATAAATATTATAGTGTGCTATTTCTTAACACTTTAATAAAGCTTAGAACAGGAAATGTTCATGAAAACTCAAAAATGAAAATTATCTCCAAAATCCAAGCACAAAATTTTCAGGGTTTTTCCCTACTATTTCTTCTTTTTTTCTTCTTTTTATATTTTCTCTCCACTTTATATTTATTCACTTTCAGCATCAGAACAGCACTGCCACAAAGGATGTCTCACTGTTCTTACTAATAACTTGCCTGAGCATTCATACTGTGACTTTTACAGTGACCTGTAAATTTGAATTTAGAAAAGCACTTGGAGGGGGAGTGAGTAAGAGAGATGCAGCTCTCCCGTTGCTCACAGAGCACATGACGAGATGTACACTCCATGATATACGACAGAGGGAAGTCGCTGTGCAGCCTCTGCTCTGTGAGCACTGTGGATGCACCTTACTCTGGGTCTACAGCAAAATTCCCATGATCTTAATTATAATATGGTAAAGGCTACTGTGAGAGGACAAGATATGTCATTATGTCTCTGAAGACTGGTAATGTGCAGTTCAGAGTTTTGTTTGTGAAGTACACAGATTAAGTTAGTGCCAAGAATATCCATCCCACACTTGCTTTTGATCCTTTTTTTCATCCTTATGTTTCCTTTCACAGATATGGTGAGTATGCTGACATTTCATGATCTGTACAAGACGAAGGGGAGGAGAGGGTAATACCATAATTCATAACTCAATAAACCCCATGAGCACACGCCAAGCTTTAAAAATGTTAAGAACTTCAGTACTTCTGACTCAGCATATGTATTTGTTTATTGGGATAAGATTAATTTTTCTCCTCATGAACAGAGGTTCGTAGTCACACATTTCAATCATCAGAGAGATTCTAGTGATCTTTCAACTGAAATAGTCAGTGCCTTGAAAAGCCTGACACAGTTTTATAAAGGCTGCTTGCACAAAAATCAGAAGTATATCTCTGGATATTAGCAGGAGGCAAGCCTAGTTTTTATCAGACCAATATCTAATCTCAGTCTCTAGTGACTAGAAGGTGCCTGAGGAATGAAAGTAACAAAATCTGCTACTGAAATCCTTGGTCCAGCAGCTCTTTATCTGAAATTCTTTAATATATTGCAGTATAAGGCAAAGGAAGTTTGGACACAGAAAAATGATATTTTCTTAGAGAGGATAAGAACAAATTTGTGTTTTATCTGGGCTTGTGTAGTAAGTTTTTTGAGAAGATTGAAAAAGTCAGTTTATGTACCAAAACCAGATCGAGTTTTCTAGATATCACTGAGTTTCAGAATCCCATCTTGTTGATCCAAATTATCTGCATGATGTGCTTATACATCTTCCTCCTATACAAAGATATATCCTAGTTTCCTTCTCTCACAGATTTTTTTGTTTGTTTGGCTTAGAGACCAAACACCTGTGTATGACACTGCTCTTGGGGTCATAAATACCAAAAGACAAAAAAGTTTTCAGCAGGCTGAGGAAAGTAATACAATGGGAGCTGAAGATTCAGGATATTTTTTGTGTGTTTTGACAAAAAGGAGGAAAAGAAAATTATTCAAAAGCTAGCATCCGAAAACTGTGATGAGATCATTCACAGGTAAATGAAATGCAATTAAAAGAACAATTTGACATCTGTTGACAAATGAAGGGAATTTAGTTTTAAAGCAAGTTACAAGTAAATACGAAGCTCACTGTTGGGTAAAGAGTCTGCAGGTAAAAAAAAGAGAAACAGTGTTGATGGGATATTAACCTAGGGGAAAAGTGTTCACAAATGTGTGAAAAGAGAGTAGGCAGCTCCTAAGACAGCAATCTATTATCTGTCTCTGAGAATATAGATGTTTGTCTGGAGATTACAATCACAGACACGGGCATTACACTATAAACAAAATGTGTATGGGGAGATTTATCTAGGATTTATTAGGTATTAACCAAAGCAGGCTGTTGGGATGTGAGGAGAGGCAAGTATATCTGCAGCAGAGATGCTGACCCTGTTCACTGCTCTACTGAATAGTAACACTAATTTCTGTGGCAAGGGAAAGCTTTCACAAAGTACCTGCCCTAAATACGTGGTGATTGGAGTACATTTACTAGAAGCAGACTGACCAAAGAGTATATTGTTTTGGACTCCAGTCCCCATATTCGCTCTTTTGTTAGAGATGAAAAAGGAACTTGGTGATGAGCTTATTTGCTAGCATAAAACGGCACCAAATGCCATATTTTTCATAGTCCAGGAAGGAATATGACTTAAAGAATAACATAATTCTTGACTCCCAACCTCCTACAGCTGTTACTAAGCTAACACTGTCTATTTGCTCCTCTCTCAGGCCCAGTCACAATGCAACAATATATTTCTGATTGATGCAGTACTGAGGCCCCAGTTCTAGTGGAGAAAGTAATTTCTGACACTCCATTAATGCATTTACAGCAAAACAAGAAAGGACTGCAGCTTTTAGAACTATTAAAATATTCACTCTGACATTGGTCAACATTCAGGCTTGATATAATTCCTTGCAATACCAAGTAGTGGATTGGTGCGTGCTGACAAGATCTGGAAGGACCTCAAAGGATCTAAGAGCTCTTGATACACATGACAAAAAAGAATAAAAAAATTCTCAAGCTCCAAACACAAAGAAAGAAAATGCATCAAAAGAAATCAGGTTTCAGCAAAGATAGCCTGTCCAGAAAGAATCAGTATGGTTAAATTTACACCTACATTTAGACAGGACTGATGAGCTGACCTAATGCCTAGCTGCTGTCAGAAGGGTCTCCCACCTTCAGAGCCCACCGCAGCTCCTGACCAATAATTCCCACCAGCTCAAGCACCCCTCCAGCTTCTCACTGAGCAGACACAATTCACTAATTTGTCAGAGAATTAAACCAACATGAAAAGTTAATATTTTCTGCCTGCCAGAGGTCAGATGAGTGCCAGGTCCAGCACTGCCCGTCCAGGGTTGAGAAAGGAGAGTGGGCAAAGCAGAGTGAAGGAAAATGAATGAGAAAGCCTCTCTCAGTGGGAGTAAAACTATATCAGTTTAGCTGTATCAGCTTCATAGGTTTTTATAGACAAACCCCTGTTCTCTACTGAATTTACAGGAAGTTGTACTTACATCAAAGTACTCCTGTTTTGAAATCAGAGATTTAATTATTGGTGGATTTTGTTGTGTTTTGTTCATAAGTTTTCCATCACAGTCAAAAGGTTCTTTGATACTGACAGATTCCTACCTTCTTACTATCACTAGGAACACTGGCACTAAGGGTGCAATCAGTTCATTCAGAAATATTGGTAACACGCACAAAATCAGTGGCTACCTAATATTTTAAAGTTCATTATTGTGTTCTCTTATGCTCCAGCTTCTCATTCCACTACAGTTACCCTTTAATTTTTGCTGTGATATCATGCCCCAAAGTCCTCTGTTATTGTATGGTTTAAAAGAAAAAAAAACATTACAACAAAAATCAACTTTGCAAACATTTTTCTTATTTCTTGCTTTTGTGTTCCCTGCAATAATTTAAATTAAGAATTAGACACAAAAAGAGGCATGGAAACTTCCAAGTCATCCAGGTTCCCACAGACCAACACCAAAAGGTGTTAGAGCTATCCTTGCTTATGTTAAACAGTCTGTATTTTTTTTTGCCTTATTGTTATTATCTGTTGGTTTACATTCAAACCTAGAGACAAAGTCTGAAACAGTAGCTACATTTGTAATAATTCTCACACAATAGCAGAAGAAAAGAATAATGGGATTGTGAGAATTAAGGATTATTTTACTTCCAGACCTTCATCTGAAGGTACCTCATGTGCAGTGGGAAGAGTCTAAAAAAGCTACCATTGCTCTTCATTCCTCAGGTGGTGTTTTTCCTGGGTAGCCTTGCACTGAGCCTCACAGATCCACATGCTGTTTGTACAGCCATTGACTGCAATGTACTCGTGTGGGAAAAAAAAAAAATTATGCTGATTGCAGCGGGACAAGTCCCAGAACTTTCTAGTCCTTTCAGCAGATTCTTTCTGTTGATAAGCCTCAATCCTCTGAGCCTTTTCAGCTTAGATCACCATTGACAGACAGCAATACATTTTATACTGCTCTTGGAAATAACTTCCATAAGTAATTTCTCGATGTATTGTTTATTGTCTTAAAAGAAGATGTCTTGTCTGGATTCACTAATTTGGAAAGTTCTAACATTGCCAGTTGTGTCAAAAATATTGTAGGTTCTATTACCTAAGACTTCGACACAAAAACCAAATAGATGTACCTTTTTTTAATCTAGTTGTTAAATAATTATTCACTATGTGCAAAATCTTGACAATATGTGTAAAAAAAAGTTGTTAATTAAAGTTGGTATTCAGAACTCCCTGTCAGCAGCTGCTGAGCTGTGTTTTCACTCGTGACACTGACAGTTTGAGGGCCTGAACCTGAGAGATGGGAAATCGATTCACAACCTGCTGTGTGCAGACTTGTAGGGTAGGGTTTGTTAGAAATGTATAGATATCCTAATTCATTTTTTAAAAAAAACTGAAAAGTTCTAAGTAGAGAAGAAAATTACCCACGGGTTTGCAGCATAAGAACTGCAAAATCTGATGCAATCCCAGACAAATTCAACAAAATTCTTTCCATGGCTTTAGATGCGTTTTGAATAGGCACCAAAATCAGATTAAATAAGTGATAGTGCAAAGATCCTTCTACAAATATTTCAGTGTACAAATTATTCACTTAAGAATTTGCCTTTTTTTGTTTCAATTTTTACAGAAGTATTTTTTGCAGCCAAGATCTACTGGCATGAGTTATCAAGTACTAAAAAGGAACAAGTTTTAAATTACCTTGCTTAAGCATCCAAGCTGAAAATCCTAAGATTTGTGTCCTTTAGTATTTACTGCAGAGAAACAATTTGAGGTTGCATACATGGCAAAGAGCATATCTGACACTAAAAAACTGACTTTGTGCTTTTAAACACAAACTTTTATCAAACTGCCACTATCCCCTGCCTGTCTCTTCCTATGATTTCCCCATCCTTCAAAATGCCACAGTTTCTTTCATAAAAAATAGTACCCAGTTACTATTTCACGTGAATCTGACACTGTCTCCTTGTGGTCAACATAAGACAAACTCTCAGCAGGTCAGCACTTTACATGTGCATACACATGCTTTGCCAAATAAAGGGAAGACTAAACAGTCTGCTGTTCTGTGAAATGTGGTCAGAACTTAAGAAACTGAGCCCGCTCCTTGACCTAGTGCAAAGAAATAAATATTAACCATTTAGGTGTGGAAGAAAGAATGGTACTTTTGATTGTTCCTTTCTGTCCCTCATGAAGGCTGCACAAGCCATGGTACGTGTATACTCATTCTGCCTGAGGAATGTAAGCCAAGCAACAAACTAAAGCAGACATTTCTTCTTCCATTCCATGCATACACATGCCAGGATTTAAATTGTTTGCAGTGCCATACTGTGAAGCTACACATACCAAAACAGTCACCTGAGTTTCAGTAAGATACAATAGGTGTCTGCCCTCGTGAATCGTGTGAAGTCAATCTTCTTCCTGAGTTCTCTACATCCTTGCAAGATCAGGGCAAGGCAGTAGATTGGGACATTCCATGTGGCTCACACACTGTAGGATCTTGCCTATTTGTGCTAAAATCTTGCTGCTGTGTGTCCAAATGCTGAAGTGGAGGTGTTCTCAAATGCACAGTCAAAATACAGTGGTGGCCTATATAGCCTGACTTCTAAGGAATAAAGCTACAGTATCACTTAGAGACAGAATATTTTATAGAAGTGGAAACAGGCGCAAAAGCACCAATTATCTTCTCAGGTGTGCTCTTTATTCACATAGGGAGTTTCACAGAGACTCCAGTGCTCTGGAGTTTGGTATCAACATTGTAGTGTCAGAATCGCACTTTAAAAAAAAATATTAAAAAAATAGACACCCCCCCACACACTATTTACTTTGCTGAATTAGTATCTCCTTCAATTGCAAACAAAAGCAGATCGGTCCCTAATTTTTAGATTGTAGATAAATATTCAGTTGTGACTGAAACCTGAAAACATTCATTAAGAATTTATGACTTGGGTCCCAGATTTTCAAAACACTTCACCTTCCAGAGAACTCATCCTTCACGGTTAAAACTATGCTGTCATTTAGTATACCTTTGCATCTTTGACAAGTTAGCTGTCTAGCGTTCCCGCCCTGATCAAGGGAAAATGCTCTAATGTACAAACAAATTAATTAAGGAAATACCTTGTCTTTCCAGGACAGACTGTGTTTTTTTTCCTGTGCATTAGAGCAATGGAGTCAGGCTTCATGCAGTTTGTAGCTAGGAGGAACTATTAGATCACTAACTCTGACAAAGTGTATTTGTTAGGTAAGTTTTCCAATATATGTAGGCCAAAGCTAGACTAAAGTATTTTTTGTCCTCAGCATTTGAAATAGTTTCAGGCCAAAATCAGAGACCAGGAGAGACCGGGTAGCTGAAGACCTTGCAAAGTTGAGGAAGTGACTAAGTGAGATTGGCTTACATAGCTTAATCAACTGAACCATGGCATATTTTGAAGCAATGGACGAAAAGGCACTTGTCAATATGAGTAGGAGAAGGGAGAGGCAGGTACCAGGGGAAAATGAAGGGAACTGCTCCTGGAAGAACCCATATCTTCCAGTTGGCATGATCTTGACCGAAGAGCACTCCCAGAACACCACCGGCTGCTGGTCTCTGTCCAGCATCCACCCACATCTGGCCTCTGCTGCTGGACAAACCATTCAGCATCCAGGAGACCTAAGTAAATAACAGCCAGGTACCCCCTCATTTTGATCTAAGGAACATGCCCACAGAGTCCAAAAGCAACCTATATCTTATGACAAATTAATACCAAGAAGTGAAAACTTCATCTCCAAGCAGACCTTGAAAGAGAGTAAACAGCTGACTGCATTAGAAGTGCAGAAGCTTATACAGGAAGCAATACTGAAACAAAATCTTGGTCCAAAATTAAAATAGTTAGAAAATAATTCTATTTATATAAACTATCCTGATGTACAACAGCATAAGCGAAGCACAAGAATGGCCATCTGGGTCACCTTTTATTATTTTCACTTCAACAGATATATATTTTTGGACATAGCTATTTATAAATTTAAAAGATAAACAGAAAACTATTAGGCTTTCCTTAAAGGGTATTTTTTTACCTACTTCTCAAAAGGAAACCTTTTATAAGGAGCTAGAAAACTGATACTGAAGAAATAATGGGGAAAGAATAAAATATGCAGGATAGGGATGGGGTGGAGCAACATTTTATATGTTTAACTGGTCCCTCCTGTTACTTTGATTTTTTTTGTGATGACATCTGCTGGGCAGAGACAACTCCTGTTATGTCCATTAACATCAAATAAAGTGACTAAAAATAGGGCTTCTGAATTGAGAAAGTGATGTCACATCTGGAAGTGCTGCTTTTGTTGACAGTTGGTGGGAGAGGCAGTATTCAGGGTGAGCGGCAGATAGTGGTTTGGAACTAGATCAAATGGGCAAGCTTTCCATTGCAGGCTGCGAACACTCTTGTTCTGCTTTATCTTTTACTCTAATTTCAGCATGCAAGTAGCTCCTTGAAAACTACTAAAAGACTACCCTCTGTGTTCAGATCATCTCTACAAGGCAACTGTCCCTTCCAGGTCTGGATTTTGTTTTGGGGTTCTCAACATAGCTCTAACTATTACATTACTGTGCTAGAAGGCAAAACACAGGCAACTTGATGAGTAATTACTACAGTTTAAATTTGAGTATATGGGTGCTATTTCAGCAGCATAATTTTAAACAACTGGAAGTCAAGATACCACAAAGAATCCTCAGACACTCAATTATTTCTTCACTTATTTTTACCAGAACATGCATAATAAGAAACCCTCGGCAAAACAAAACAAGCTCTAATGATAGTAAGTAGAAGTGTCATTAAAACTGCTAATTTTATTTGTTTAAATTCATAAATGCAAGAGAACAATTTCCCTCAGAACTTTGCCCATCTTTTCAACTTACGATAGCCTTTTTTGCAGTTTATCTCTGTATCAGTCTTTCATTCCCACTGTCCCCTTCAAATAATGTAGCCAACAGAAAGCCACAGATGGATTCAAGCATCAGGAGCTTCTGTCACATCTGTTCAACAAGACCAAGGTTTTTCAAGTCTAGGAAGTGTCTGAAGCATTAAAATGGACTTACACTTTTTAAAAATGATGATTTTACTTGGTGTTATCTACTATGGGAAGATAGTCTTATCAGATTAATGCAACAGTAGAAATATTTGCCAAAGAAGCCCACTTTGCACCAGTGATTTTGCATTTGTATACGTATTTGAGTGTGTTTGTGTGTGAATTCTGTGTGAATACCATTCTTTTAAAGGCACCATTTTTGCACTGTGAAGCTACTTAAAGCTGCAAGCATCCCTTTTAAGTGCTTACTGCCAGAGGTCCAGCATCTCATTACTGGCCATACTGCTTCTGAGAGCCTAATCCAGGTATCCCTGCTGGCCACCGATCTATTGAGTCACACATTCTTGGAACCAGAAACGCTCCAAGAGTCTGGTTTACTTGAGGAAGTACCAATGCCCTTAATTTTATCTGGGTGGTGGTCCAGTACTTCTCAAATTTAAAGACTTTTCTAGACTAATTAGCAATGCTTTTGAGACAGCCCAGTGGCTTCCTTTGCAGATAATGAAAAGCTTCTCAGGTAGTGTCAGGGTGCTTTTATTTTCATTTGGCAGAGAAGTTAATATTTGGTCCCTTTTATTTTGTGTTGTTTTAAAGAGCTGAAGCACCTTGTCACAATGAAATACAGATTTTTTCCACTAGGCTGACAGTATAGATTACACCAATGACTTCTGAATTAAATAATCATAAGCAGCTGTGAGCAGCAATGTGAACTTTTGCCACAGACACTACAAAAATAAAGAGTTGTATTTTTGTAGTAGTAAACAAATCACCAGGAGGCTGAAGACAGTATTTGGACTTTGTAGTCTCCATTTGTCTTTCAAAAACAAACAAAAATTTATTAATAAAATGAAGCTGTGTCTTCCACTATAAAGTCCTGCATTTTAAAATGAAACAAAAGAACAAAATTATGAAATCATTCAGGAGAATTATTCGGCTGAATTATCTTTATTTCCTCTCCTTCAATTTCAAAATTTTATGAATATTGAAAAAAAAATACAGTGGGTTTTTAAAAACAGTATCGCTCAAGTCACTTCTAAGAGTGACAGCTACATTGTTCTTGCACCTCCAGGTGAAAAAGATAGACAAGCTAATTGCCTTTGAAGTTTCAGGCTTTTTTTTTTTTTTTTTTTGGTACTGGATCTCATTACTATTTGCTTCTATGACTGAACTTTTCCTCAAGTCTTGAGGCTGTTCACCCCATAATATAAACAAATTTATTCAAAATTCAACTGCCTGCCAAGACTTTTTTCTTAATGCTTTCAACAGATAGCCATAAAGAGTGACCTTGATTTTTTATTCATGATTCATACCATCAAGCTATCCACTGTGACACAGTTTAAAATGAAGTTTATTTTCCAATATGATCCGGTATTTACAAGCAACAAGACTGATGAGACCTGAACTCTCTTACTATCTTTGCTTCGTGCTAGTTTGTAACTTTAGAACTAAATACACATTTTTTTCCTTTTTTTTTCTAACTGAAAATTTTCACAAAATGCCACTCAAATAATTATTTTCCCTGTCAAATACTATTTTTAGCAAAGGTACCATACACTAATAAAGATGATTTTGCTCAGTCCAGCAGGATAAATAAAAGGGCAAAACTAAACAGAGAGGCAATATTGGTTCAGACTATTCTACTTTTACCATCTCTTAATTTCTTGAGAAGACAGTCAAGTCTTACCCTGCACTCTGTATTCCATGTTTCTGAATGCATGCAGCATGTTTTCCATGATGTCTTGACTACCATATAAATCACCTTAAGCTCAGAGCCATTGCTTAGCACTTTTCTTGCTAGCTGGTTATATTGACTATGTCAAGACTGATCTGACAGCATGAACAGCGGTTCTTCCTCAGTGACAAGGATGATCATGTGTTTGCTCAAAGCAGCTTAAGTCCTTCAGAAGGGCTGCAGTTACTTGGTGGATTAGAAGAACAGGAATGGCAGGTTTGTGATTTTTCTACAGGTGTCATAGTCTGCCTATCAACCCAGAGCCATTATCTTTCTAAGCTGCATCTCAGATGGTTTCTCAGAACAATGGGCATAGTACTTGCCTATCTATAGTGCACCTTGCAGCAAAGTTTTCAACACTTCGAAGCTATATGGAGCTATGCAGCACAATTGAAAAGTAAAAGTACTAAGGTATCATGGATGAGGCAGGGAGGAAAGACCTCACAAACCAAAGCAAGTATTATAATGGGTGAAAGAATGACTGCCTCTAATAGACAGGGTCTTTACCCAAAGCCCTTGACACCACTTTTATATTTAAATTTCTCAGAATGAACAGATCAAATGACTACTACACTAACAGTTGTACTGTTTCAGGAATACAGTAATTACACTCTAAAATACAGCTTTTTTGCAAATGCATTTTAGTGTGGAGGAATGGAAAAATAAGTGGAGATACTCATTTTCTCTCTTAAGAGAGAGAACCGTGCTAATCATAAAATCATAGAATGGTTTGAGTTGGAAGGATCATCAAGTTCCAATCCCCTGCCATGGCCAGGGACACTTTCCACTGGATCAAGTTGCTCAGACCTTGCCTAGAACACCTCCAGGGATGGGGCATCCACAACTTCTCTGGGCAACCTGTTCCAGTGCCTCACCACTCTCACAGTAAAAATTTATTCCTAATATCTAATCTAAATCTGCCTTCTTTCAGTTTAAAACCATTACCCCTTGTCCTTTCAATCCATGCCCTAGTAGAGAGTCCCTCTCCAGCTTTCCTGTAGGTCCCCTTTAATTACTGGAAAGCTGCTCTAAACATCCTCCTGGAGCCTTCTCTTGTCCAGGCTGAACAACCCCACCTCTCTCAGCCTTTCCTCCATCCCTCTGATCATCTTTGTGGCCCTGCTATGAAGCCACTCCAAAAGGTCCATGTTTTTCCTGTGCTGAGGACTCCAGAGCTGGATGCAGTACTCCAGGTGTGGTCTCAGGAGAGCAGAGTAGAGGGGCAGAATCACCTCCTTTGACCTGCTGGTCACACTTCTTTGATGCAGCCCAGAATACAGTTGGTTTTGTGGGCTGCAAGTGCACATTGCCAGGTCATGTTCAGCTTCTCATTAACCAACATCCCATAGACTGAGAGAGAGCACCACACTATCATGAACCTAGTAAGCCATAGGGCACTCAGAAATTTGGTGGGAGAAACCTATGGATTCAAAGCACATCTAAGAAAGAGTTCTTATGTATATGCCTTGTTTCTTGTTAGCTAGTTTTTAGAACAGGATATTGATCACTGGCCACATCTAATATTTTCAGTCTGCTCCTGGTGGGTCACACTACTTGCTAGATTAAATCAGTTAGTGCTGAGGACCCAATGTCTGCATGATACATATTGCCAAGGTTTTACTGTGTGCTAGCTTTAGTCTGGTCCCAAAGGAGTTAATGCCCATTAGTGACTGGCATGCACTAGGTGCCTTTCCCAAATTCGTCTTCCAGTTTAGTTTCAGTTTAAGGAATCCTGTGGGATTTCTTTGAGATCATGGTATGTTGTGAACCAAAGCGCGGTCAGTAGATTGATTTTAAAATGCATTCCTGATTAGAACTAAAATTCTAACATAGACATGCTTAATTAGAGGCAGGGTGCTACACTAGATTGTCCATCAGTCTGGTCCAGTAAGGTGTTTTTTTTATGGCAATCCTTGTACTAAGTAGCAGGAACTATTTTTACCATTTTGTTTTCAGAACAAACTAATGCTTTACAGTGAGATAGGTTTATTTTATTTTTATTGATATGGAAAAATGTATCTCATACTTCTGCAAGATGACATTTCAGTCTGTAGATTCCGAAGACGTAATGGAAAACATTCCCATTTGGAGGAGTATTTTTTAACTGTATGAGTTGGAAATAAAGTTTAAGAAATATTGCTGCTTTTGGAGTTTGTTTATTTCTTTAAATGATGGTGGGGAAGAAAGGGTTTGTTTGAATGTTCCTTACTAGATAACAACAAACACTTATAAATTACACATTCAGAAACCCACATTTGTGTACCCTTACTATTTTATGAAGGCATATGTTACATAGAAAAAAAATGAAGTGTAGAAACTACAGCAATTGCAAGATCCACAGCTTGCAGACTGACCATGTACTCTAGCCGAGGGACACAGGAATTTCTTTTCAATAATTTTGTTTTTAATTTTTACAGACAAAACTCCTACTCTGTCTTGCCATCTTGGAAAAGACAATCTATTACACAGAATTAATATATTTTTTCTTTATTTTTTTTTAAAGAAAGCAACACACACACAAACCCCACAAACAAATCTTTGTCTGCAGTGCTTGGCACACTAAATTGCTGTGCTTTTCTCGTCCTCTTTGTTGGCCCCACAGTAGTACTACTACTTTCTATTTGGTCATAATTACTGGAATCTTGAACCCCTGATACATCTCAAAAACTCAGAGAAGGAGACTGAAGACTGTACATGTATTAATATTTTAACATTTTCAGGATCTTTGAACTGTGAGAAAATATCAATACATTGAATTTTACTGAAGGAACAACTTTTTTTCAGACGTGTACACCAGACAACAAAGGCGTAAATATATTTTTCTTGTTTTTAAGCATATATGTTCTCTACATATTTTAGGTAAGATCCTATTCAACTGAATTTGATCTACTTTATGGTTTAGATGGCTGCTACCCATCTTAGTGACAGATAACTATCCAACTTCCCTGCTAGTCCATGTTTCTAACATGCATTTAACCATGTCTGTCCCTGTGTAGTAAAAGATGTGAAAGATGCAAACATCCTAGAGACAAGGGTCCAGGTGACCACTCTTGTCCCTCACCAGTGAGTATACAAGGCAGTGGAATAGAAACAGATTCCTATTTGCTACCTCTCTTTCCTGTCCGACAGCTCCTATATTTCTACTGGGAGAGATTCTATTTCAACAAAATGGTGTGGAAAATACCCTTACCTAAGATACTGTATGTTTTGGTAATTGTCTTACTTTTCTTTGTTCTGGACATCTGAAGAATAATTCTTAAAGTGAGCAAAATTTATTGCCCTACAATTTTTAGGCAAATGCTCTAACCAGATTGTTGTGTAAGCAGTCTGACCAATTTCATCTAGAGACAACTACTATCCAGAATGTTAGGTAACTAATGGAAGGGATACGCAGAATACGAATATCTGGTTTCTCTAATCAGAATGCACTGTCACTTTAGGTAAAAACAGACGCTTCTCTGTCTCTAGATCAGACATTTCAAACAGTGAACTTGGCCTTAAAATATTCAGAAGTGAATATTTCTTTGCCCTTTTAGTTCAGAACGCATTATACAGAATATTTGAAACCTATCTTGCACTTCACTACACTGAGGAAATACCAGCTAATGCTAGTGTTAATAATACTTTTCTAGCAGCCACAGTCAGCACCTGACTGATCAGTTTAGTGTCATTTCACTTATTCCCTATAAAAGTGGCTAAATACTTATCATCTGAGCCATTTCAAATTGCACTGGCAATACAAAAATGCATTATATGGAACAATCATTCTCTGATGGGGATGGATTACATATCTTATTGGGTCTATTCCATCCATAATTTCCATGATACCAGCTAATGCTAGTGTTAATAATACTTTTCTAGCAGCCACAGTCAGCACCTGACTGATCAGTTTAGTGTCATTTCACTTATTCCCTATAAAAGTGGCTAAATACTTATCATCTGAGCCATTTCAAATTGCACTGGCAATACAAAAATGCATTATATGGAACAATCATTCTCTGATGGGGATGGATTACATATCTTATTGGGTCTATTCCATCCATAATTTCCATGATGGCTTCTTGAGTGACTTATGCTGCACTAATCTGCTACACTGTAGTAGAAATTGATTTAGAGCAAATCTTTCTCCACAGGTGGCATTTCCCAGTAATGAATTCTGCCATTCAATTATATAATCAGAGTAATTTCTTCATGTTAAAAAAAGACCCCGTCTTGAGTGGCACATAAATTACCACTGGATTAAATTAGTGCTACTGCCAGGGCTTTGAGATTTCTTCAGCTGACAGACAGAACAGTACTGGTAACGATGATGAGAAAACATGCCATCTCAGAGATTTTTGAACTTTATTTTCTATCTCCTCACATTGCCTTCTTTCTGCTTGTTTTTACAGTAAAGTGTGCCTCAGGTATCTTTCAAATTTTTACACCCATAGCCACCACAAGACATTTTCAGCGCCATTAACTTTTGGGTAGAAATATTCACCTTTGCTGAGGAATGACCAGTTGAGTCAAACAGGAGGAAAGAATAACAATTTTTTTTTTTAAAAAAAGGAAAAATATTTTGACACTAATAAAATACTTGGTTTATAAATGGTAATAAAGTTTTGCTGAGTGTAACTGTCAGTTCAATTTATCCTTCTTCATCAAAGATAGCACAGCATTAAATAATTTAGAAAATCAGAGCACTCTGCTGAGTGCAATGGGATATTGTAGACACAGGCAGCCATGAGAATACCAACAAGTATTAAATTGTTACCATTAGACTTGGTCCCATAATGAGGCCTCAAAACAGACACAAGATGTGTATGGCTTGCAGAGTCATCACTAATGAATTTCTAAATACTTTGTACCTGATATGCCAACCTTTCAATGAAACAAATAATCCAGTTTAAAAATCAATGACAAGTAGATCCTTTTGCTTCCTTAAGTACAGGTGAAATGAGGGAACACAAAATAATGTAAATAAGAATAGCTAGTTGCAAAGGAGACAAAGGGGCAAGCAGTAATGGACCCAGAAACCCTTTCCACCATTTTCTAAAGCGTTTGTAAAGCATGTCTGCTTTCAGGTGTTACATGTTACCACAGATTTAACAACAGCAGACTGAAAGCATATAGGTCATCTGTATAAAGTTAAGAAACTTTATTGTTGTTTCTCCAGAAAGCATCCTAGCTGTACTAGTACTTTTGATAACAGAGTTGCACACTGGTGCTACAGCTCGCTAGGTATTACACAGTGCTGAGCACAGTTTAGCCTGACTCAGCCACAGCAAGGTGCACCTGTAACATACATGTTCTCTTATCATCAGAATAACACCACCACTTCGTGCAAACTGAGTCCTTTTCTTTTATCTGCTCCACAGTACACATTCATACGTTTTGATCTGAAGAAGAAAAATGCAGCAAGGATGTCTTTCCTTGTGACATTTCCATCAGGGCTTTCACTTTTAAATATTTTTTAGAGAGTGGGGATCCAAGTCGTTTGCATATTTGACAAAAAAGTGTCATAGAGAGACTGTCACACTGATCATCATTACAGCTACTTAAAACCATTATCTATGCATTTAATTACACAGTGGAGAAAAAAAAGCATCTGAAACATTGCTTTTCTGTTCTTGCCCCCGCAACGTTTTAGCAGGTTAATTTAATAAGTCAGTATCTATTAAGACCTCTTGGAAACTTCTGGGTGAAACAAAGGACTATTATCTGAGCCCAAATATTTCCTGTAAGAACAGTTTACACTTGACAGACTTTTTCAGAATTTAAGTCATGTTCCTTGTCCCTAGAGTCGACTCATCAGGAAAGTTGCTTGAGGTACCTTTGACCCTAATTCTGGGACATTTTCAATGGGGAACTGCCTAGGGACTGGGACATAATGCTTCACAGATCCTCTAGGATTTGAAATTTACCCTTCGGCACACAGCCCTACAAGAATTTTAGTGCATTTTCAGAAAAGCAGTCAGTTTTGATTCATACCTTTTCTTTAATAACACTAGATGCTCCACAGAAGGAAACTTCACAATAGACAGTTAAGAAGTACTTAGTCATACAGAAAATTGCTTCCGGGATTTGGGCAGATTGTCCGAGATCATAAAGGAGGAGGATAGTAAATACATGCTATGGAAAGCTACTATTCAACTCTATTTTTATTAAAAAATTTGAAGAAATTAAGAAAAAAAAAAAGGCAATCCACTAAAGAGGGAAGAGATATTATCACTGTTACATTCCAGTAGGTACTGGACAAATACTAGGTCACCAAGGGTTAACAAATTTCTGAGAGTAAGAACAGCCAAGAGCACACACACAAAAACACACTGTGAAAGGGATCAAACTTACAGGGTATTAGTTTTTGCAGCCTTAACCTTTCCTTCGTATTGTTTTCAACAGTTGTGCACTATTTTTGCAGATAAAAGGTAAAGGGAAAAGTTTAGTATAAAATTTGTTGACAAATAGTTAATTAAATTACTTTTTATAACCAATCTACTATTTACTCAAAGCTGCTCAGTAAAAATGTTTGTGCACCTTTTAAACACATTTCAGTTTGACATGTAAAAATTTAAAATTTAGTTAGATAATGTGTTATTAGTTACTACCCATGTATTATGGAGCATATAAAACATATGACATTTTTTATACTCTTTCAGTATTCTAACCGTGAATAACATTATCATTTATATATAAACACCCTTGTTTGTAAAGCTGATTATTGGTAGGAGAATAGGGTGGTACTCAAACATTTTAATGACCAAAATAAATTTTGTAGAAAACCAATGAACATAGTGGAATCAAACAGCTATTTAGAGTAGGATTTACTATTCACGAACTCTGGCTCCCATTAAGTTTATTAAACTCTTCTAAATATCTGTGCAAATCCAGAGTCTTTGTGTTGAAAATAAGAGAATGTTTGTGTGTGTAAAAACTTTATTTCCTCACAGGTTTTTGGTCTTATATGGCATACTTTTGCCTTTTCTTTTTCTTTTTTTCTTCTGCAGACAGCACCAGTCACTTGAAGATGAGCTCACACTCAGTATATTTTTCAAGCAACTCTGTTAAGATTTTATTATTTTAAAGTTTGGTTAAGAATTTTCGTTACAATCCAAGAAGATTAACACATTCACCCACACCTTTGAAATACCTGCTTCCATTTGTTGTAATACACAGTGGTCAACATTAAAGAAGCGCTTTATTTTAATTTCTCTTTTTTCTTAACTAATTGCACACACATTACCTTGAATAAACATCCAAATATCAAAATTATGTGAGCACTTGCCAAATGACCCAGTAAAACATATATAAAATATCAAATAACTGCTTATCTCTTCTCACTATCCACTAGCTATGTCTTATTCATTCTATTTAGTTTTCTCATCACACTAGTAATTCAAGTTCTTATCATATGTGATATATCTGGGCGTTTGGACTGACTCAAAAGAAGGAAAAAAAAATTGTCAGTATTGTGTGGAAGTATCTTCACAAAAGTAGGAAGCAAAAGGTTTGGGAAGAGGGTTGGATTTTATTCATTGGGTTGTGGGTTTTGTTTTTTTTTTTTTGACACAATGTATGCTAGCAACATTAATTCAGGATTCTGCATGACATATGATGCAAATAAGTCTTGCACTAAGTAAATTCTCAAATGGTGTGATAGGTTGGCCCTTGGCTGGGGGCCAAACCACACACACCTGCTCACACAGTCCCTGCCCCCACCCAATGATAGGGGAGAGAATTAAAGAGGTAAATGGCAAAGAGGACTCGTGGGTTGAGATA
>WKFP01014272.1:37649-57815 GCA_011057875.1 Pterocles orientalis
CTGAATCCGAAACGCTGCTATTTATAGGCAGCCCTGCTCAGCCAGCCTCAATTCCAGCAGGTCCCGGTGGCAGGGGGGAGCAGCAGGGTCCTGCCAGCTCCTTGCACCTTTACGGGGTGATTCCTGCGGCCAGGCTGATCCCAACCTGAGTCAGAGCAGAGGATGCTTCCTCCTCATCCCCAGCTCCTCGTTAAACTGCTGCCCCAGGGCTTTCCCACGAGCATCACCCAGCCTGGCCGGTGAGGTGTCACGGACCGGGAATGGGTGTTTATTTTTTTGCTGTAACCACAATTAGGGCATCCACGAGGCACAGGGCAGGGATGTATCTTCTTGCCAGGGTGCAGTGCCCAGGAGAAAGAGGGGAAAAAAGGCAAAAGCGCTTGGCTGACCCCTCCGTCACCTGGTCCCCATGCTGTCCCCTGCCCACGCAGCATCCCTGGGGAGTGTGGGTGGGAGGTTGAGCAGAGGCCACACCTGAGGCTTTCTCAACCCTCTCCCTCCGCGCTGCTGTTGCGTGTTGGCGTTTGCAGCAATGCTTGCGGCTTCCCCTGCCTTGGGGACCAAAGGAGGGTCGTTGTGCTGAGAAATGCAAAGAGCTGAGCAGCATCCCAGGGGTTGCAGCAGCATCTCAGCAAGTGTGTGCATGGAGGGGTGCAAACAGGAGGGCAGCGGGCATGCCGGCACTGCTGGGATCTGAGCTCTGCCAAGATGCAGAGCTGCTGGTGCCGAAGGAACGGAGGCTCCCGCCCGGCTCTGCGCCTGCCTTGTGACTGCGAAATGGATGGTGCTTAATATAGGCCACATGAAAACATTCTTCCCAAAATAGCAAACCGTCCCCGGAAAGCGCTGCAGCTCCGGCAGGAGCAGTCACAAGGTGCCTGCTGCAGGGTGGGCTCGGGCAGGTGTGGGGGGGGGCCCCAACGCTGCACATCCAGCCCCGGAGCGTGCACCCAAGCCAGCTCCTGGTGACGTGCCACCAAGGTCACCTCCCCTGGGCTCTGCTCCCAAAGCTGCTGTGCACCCTGCAGCCGCCCAGGGACCCTCCCCAAAATGTGCCAGTTGGCTCCTGGGGGCCAGATGCTGCTCCAGGAGGGGAGTTCATGGATGGGGGGAGCACCCACTGGTTTGGATGGGGTGCAGGGGTGGGTTGGGCAATGTCCTGGGTGAGGGTGCTGCTGTCCTGTGCGCCGTGCTGGGGTGACCGGCTGGGCTCAGAGGGGATGTGTTGGGTGTTGGAGGGGCTGGGGCGGGGGGTTTGTTCCTGCTCACGGTGCTGCTGGAGCTAAGGTTGGGGACAGGATGGGGCTGGCAGGAGGAGACGGGACCCCTGCCAGGCTTGGGACTGCACCCAGGTATGTGTCCGTCACCTGGCAAATATTGAATATTCTTCTTTTCCCCAGTGCTCCTAAGGCAGAGGGAGAAGAGCTGGTGCCTGTGGGGCTCTTTGCTGCCTGGGGGGAGGATTTGGGGGCTGCCAGCAGCTCGGATGCTCTGTTTGTGTTGTGCTGCATCTTTTCCTGTTGGGGTGTGAGTGCGGGAGCCTGCAAAGTCTCAACTTCAATGAGTAAAAAGCATCCTGCATCCCTCCCTGATCCCATAGAGATCGCTGCTCGGGGGGATGCTGCAGCTCCAAACCCCTTCCTGGGCTCTGTCCCTTCCCCCTTGGTCACTCGGGACCTTCTCCACCCCTGGAGCTGGCAGCGGCAGGGTTTAATCCGGCTTGGCCAGACGCAGCTGCCTGCCAGGAAAATGGGGCAGGTGGGGGTGAGAGTTCAGAGCTGGGGCTTTGGCAGGGGAAAAAAAGATAAAAAAAACCCCAAATCCTCCTGTTAATCTCTCGGGCTGCAGCGCGGATCTGCAGCCGGCGTTTTGCAAAATGCAAAGCTCTGCTCCTTCGGGCTGCAGGCTTGTAGGGTCTGCAAGGGGTGAGTGAAACCCCATTGCTCTGTTTTTTAGGGTTTTTTTTCCCCCAGCATCTTATTAATGCTGTAGGGACACAGGAACACAGGCTCAGCTACTGAACCGTGTATGATCCAGCCGGTGATAGCCTCTCCCTTCCCCCTGAGCAGCCCAGATCCATCCCATCCCAGTAACACAACTGGTGCTGCTGGGCACTGAGCTGGGGGAACATTTTTTTTTTTCCTGCAGTGACAACCTGGGTCTTTAACTCCTGCTTCTTGGTTAGACCTGGGACAGCTGGAAACCACCTGGACCAGATAAAGCTGGCACGTCCCCTAAACCCACTGAACTCTTCCCAGAACCTTAAAATTGTCCAAGAAGGAGAGCTGACCCCACAAACCGCTGCAAGCTCACGGCCCGTTGTGGGACAAGTGCTTCTGGATTTGCAAAGCTCTGCCCTGCGGGTGGGCTGGGGCAAGGTGGCGATGACCTTGTGGTCGGTCAGTTGAAGCCAGGAATGAAAATTTTTCGCCGTGCGGAGAGGAGAACGCGAGGACGGGGTGGGGAGAGGCCAGATAAGAGGCGCAGCGTGGCCAGGGCATGGCTGGAGGTGCAGCAGGTGATGGATGGGGAGGGAGGATGTGGTTTTTCTGTTTCCTTTGATTGCTACGGGGGGGGAAAAAAAAATCTGAAAAATTGGCTTCCTGCAAGAAAATATTGAGGGAATCTGGACACCGGGGCTCTGCCAAGTCCTAGACTCACTGGTGGGTGTCAACAGCAGGAAAAACTTTTTTTTGCTGTTATTCAGTCTGTAGGGATGAGTTTGTTGGGTGCTTTGCTTGCAGGACCCTCTGTGAGACCCCCCCATGGGGAAACTGAGGCACAGAGGAGCCCACATGGAGGGAAAATGCTGGACCTGGCAGAGCTGAGCTCCTCCTGCAGCAGCTGGGCTGGACCTGGGGGTCTTGGGTGGGAGTGCAAGGAGCAAATTTATTGCCTAGAAATTTAATTTGCATTTATTAGTGCCAAATAAATGTGTTTTCACGAGCATCAGAGCAAAGCAATCTTGGCTCTGGGGGAAGAAAGGAATTAAGTTTTTAGGGGACTTTAATGGTGAGCTCTGACTTTGCTGCAGCCTGAAACAAACTGGGAGGAAAAAAAAAACCCAAACCAGTGCCAGGCGTCCTGTGTGATGGAGCAGAGCTGGGGAAACTCAAGCCCCACGACTCTGCCCTGCGGCGGTTAATGTCTGGGGAGAAATGAGATGGAGGGGAAAACTCAGATTCCATGAAATAAAATAGCTTTTTATGGCGCGGGGACCTAGCCCCGGGAGAAGTCGGAAAGGCTGAAGCGGGTCGTAAGCGGCGCTGGTTAATCTTCAGCCAACATCCCCAGGAAACCGGCAGCTCGGGTGGGAAATTCCAAATCCCGCGAACAATATGCTTTTGGCCCATGGCAGAATAAAAAGTTGGGCTCTTATCAGCATTTATGGTGAAATTCTGACCTGGAGACTTTTTTTTTGCATTAGAGCCCAGCATTAAGTAAGAAAAAAAATGCAGCAGAGCTGGAGGCTCGCATGGGAAAGCTTTGAGAGCCCATCAGAGTCTGATTTCTGTGGGGTTCCCTGAAATATTGGGATTTTTACTCGAGCTGTGTCCTGATGCTCTCGGCATTCCCTGACAAATATTTTGGGACCTTGGCAGCAGCTCGTGGGGCTTGGAGAGGGGCAAGAAGGGGGCTGGGAGGATGGGATGTGCTAAGCAGCGCCCAGCACCCGTTTTGTTTGTGGACCCGCGGATCCACCCATGTGTGTACCTTGGCTCCCAGCGCAGGTGCTTTGTCTTTACGTGTGCTTTGTTGCAGCTGAACCCGGACTTGTCCCTTCCTTCCCTGGCTGAAGGTATTTCCTTTTATTAATAAAATATTAATAGAAAATAGTTATTTTCTTACCTGTGCCTTAGCTTTGCCAGCTGTGAGAGGGTTTTTTTGGTAGCTTTTGGACCTGATTTGGGTTTTTATCTATATATTTGGAGCATCTAGATTGCATTTTTTTCCTCCCAATGAACTGGGGTGATGGGGGGTTGCAGCAGGTGCCGGCAGCGCTTTGCTCCCTTGGGCTTCACATCGTTGCGTGACTCAGCTGATTAACCAGGTGAATCCGTCCAGCTGGACTTAAAAGTTTTATTTTTCTCGCCAAAAGTTGGCTCCTGCTGGAAGTCAGGAGGCTCCTGGTTTTGCAAGGCAGGGCTGTGCGGGATGGGGCACAGCGGGGAGCGCAGCCTGTGCCGGGGCTGCTTCAAGCCATCCCCAAATCCATGGGGGCTTCCAAGCTGTTCCTCACCCTCCTTCTGCTGGGGTTTGGAGGAAAGCGAGAGACGCGAGGGTGAACCGAGGGGTTGCATGTGCAGAGATGCTGTGCATCCTCTGAGCAGGGTTCAACCCCCAGGTTTGCGTTTGCTGCCCATCAATGCAGATGTGACCTGCCCAGGAGTGATAAATCTGAGGAGCAGGAGGGGTTTCACAGCTGTTATCAATGATGGCTTTGCAAAAAAAAAAAAGCAAAGCAACTGTTTAAGTGGAGGGCAGTAGCTCATTCTTGTGCACCCAGGTTGGTTTTTTTTTTGCTCATATTTTCCCCGGCTCTGAGCTGCGCAGCTGCAGCACCGCGCTGGCTTCCCAGCGGCTGGAAGGACGAGATTCCAGCAGCTCTGCTGAGTCAGGAGCAGCGACACGCAAACACCACGCTGCTGGGTGAGGAGGCTGGCTCATGCTCCGGACCTGCCGTGACACCTCTAGGAGTGTGTTTTCCCATGGGAAGAGCCTTTTCCGCAGGGGAGGATGCTCGGTGTGGGCTCTGGGCACGTGTTTTAGGAGCTCTGCCTGGCTGCGGGAGATGGATGCGGTGGGAATGACCCATCCGCTGCGTGGGTTTGCTGGGTCTGGGGGTTTGTGCAGGCAGGGCAGCTGGCTCTTGAGTTACCCTGTCTAAAGCAAGTAGTCCTGTGGCTTGGTGGCCCCTGGGAGCCCGTCTGACCTTGCCGGAGCATCGCTGTTTTCTGGCTCTGGCAGCACATCCTTCCCGTGCGTTTCCCACCCTGGTGATGTGGGTTTGCTGCACCAGCATCTCGCTGCTTTTTCAACTGTTTCCTGAGCAGGAGAAACAGGATCTTTGTAATTACTCTGCAAATAGCTTTTAGAGAGCGAGCCGTAGTTCATCTCGTAGGATGCTGCAGGAGATTGCTGCTCCCCCGGGTTTTTCTTCCTGAGCATCCCTGCGGGATCCCTGGTCTGGGGGCAGACCCTGTTGTGCTGATCCTGTTTTATGATCCTCTCAGATGCTCTCCAGGTGGAGGTGGATGACATTGCCTTAAAATAAGGTCAAATATCCCTGTTTGGTCTGTTCAGAGTTCATCCTGCCTGGCTTTTGCTGTTTGGGTGACTGGCAGAGCTGGTTACTGCCAAGGGCTGATGCTCCTCTGCTGCCCTGGGGGGGCTGAGCTGCTGGGGGGCAGCGATGCAAGACTTGTGCCAATTTTGCTGTTTTCCTGCTTAAATAAACTGCAAAAAAATGGATGGATTTACCATGGTGAGGGTCAGGTTGGGAGGAAGAGTCCCTTGTCTGTGTCTGTAGCCCTCCTGGTGTCCCTGTGTCTGTCCTGCTTGAAGCCACTGTCCCTTCGCCTGCCACCCCCTTGCTGAGCTTTCAGCTGAGCTGTCAGCTTTCCAGGGGGTGTCCTTTCCTGCTTTCCTAAGAAATCCACCTTTCTGCAGTGGAGAGTCGGTGGGAATGGTGAACGGTCCTTATGGTCCCTGGTCGCGCCTTGCCTGGGGCTGTGACCCCCCCCATGTGGCTCCCAGGGACCCCAGCTTGGGACAGCACGTGGGGATGTGAGCCCCTGACTCGGATGGGAAAAGCCGTCCCCACGTGAGCCTGTTTGCAGCATCAGGGCTCTAATTACGGGCTCTGCCATCTCCCAGCGTGGGAACCGGAGCCATTAGCCCCTAAAGCTCCGCATCATTCCCAATACATTAATGTTGCTAATTAGCGAAGCCTGATGCCTTTTTCTCTCCGTAATGACAGCGGCGCTGTACTTACCCGTGTTGGCTCTGCGTGCCGGTGCTTCATTATATAATGATACAGTGTGTGCTGGAATACCTCTTCCCAACTGACAGCGGGGTTTGTTGTGTATTTTTTTTTTGCATATGCCTCATCCAGAAGTGATTAGGCAATGGAGAGACAGGCTAGAGCAAGGAAATGTTTGGGTTGCATCCTTTGTAATTAGCCGGGAAGTTGTTATTGCAGGGGGGGGGATTAGGGCCAGGTGAGGAGCTGGTGGGTGAGTAGCAGCAGGTTGCTGTGGGGATGGGTGGGATGCAAACCCGTCGCCTGGTTTTTATGCTCCTTTAGGGTGTGAGCTGCCCCTTCCCTGGGCTGTGTTTTCATTCTTGGTCCCTTCTTTCCAGGGAAACCATCTCCACGGCAACCTCAAACCTCCAGGCTCTGCCTCGGAGCTGCTCGCCCATCCCCAGGACCCGGGTAAGTCCCTGGGCAGGGCTGGCCGTGGTGGCCCCGGGTCCCTCGGGGTGCTGCTGGCACCTGGGTGCATCCCAGGGAGGTGATGGCTGGTGATGGGCTTGGATGGGCTGTGGGTGTACAAACCTCATACCCTGGCTCCCCTCATCCCCAGGGCTTGGCTCATGCTTTGTAAAGACTTAAAAATGGGTGGCCGTGGCTGTCCTCATGGGGAAAAAGCTCCTGGATCAGGGTTCGAGGTGACCCCCTGGGCTGTTCCCCCGCAGAGGCTCTCCCTGGGGTCAGGGGTGTTGGGCAGCATCGCTGCTGGTCCTGCATCCATCGGTGATGGTCTTGGTTAGACCATGAGCAAACCTGACACTGATTTTTCATCTTTTGCCATCATGTTGGAGTTCTGGGGTGAGCAGCAGGGATGGCTCCTGGGGGACAGGGGCTCTGTCCCCTCCCGGTGCTGCCTGGGCTGGGAGCACAGTGTCACCGTGGTGGGGATGGTCACAGCCGTGCCCAGCTTGGGACATCGATGGTGCCCATCCCTGGTGCTGTGCAGGAGGATGACCACATGCCTTCCTTGTAGGTGGCCAGAAATGGGTCCCCAAAGATGTGTGACTTTATTCTGGGGGCTTGCGGCTTCCCGGCACAGCAGCAGGGAGTTTCCCAGTTCATTCTGGGATAATTGGGATTAATGATGTGGAAATGGTGGGAGGAAAAAAATGTGTAAGGACGGGTGTGCTTCACCTGGAGCTGGTTTCGGGGGGTCTCAGCTGGAGGATGGGGGGATGCTGTGGCTGCCAGTGGGTGCTGGGAGGGGGACAATACAGGGTCATGGGACTGACCCTCCCTGTCCCTCGGTCCCCACAGGGCAGGATGAAGCTGCTGGGTGCTGTGCTGCTGGGTGCTGCGCTGCTGGCTGCCGGCCTGCCCAGCACCTCTGCCCGGCGTGAGCAGCCCCCGAGGCAGGATGAGCCCTCGCAGACCTGCTTCTTCCAGATGCTGAGCAGCGAGGACAGCGAGTTCTGCAGGTGAGCGACATCCCATCATCGTCCCCTTTCCGAACCGCACCAGCCCCGGGCATCCAGCCGGGTGCTGTCCTTGTGTGTCACCTCCTGGGACAGTTAATTCCAGCGTCCCCTTTGCCAGGGCTATAAATATTGGTTGCTTTCTTCCTTTTGCCAGGAATCTGGGCCAGGGCGAGGTGCCTGTGCAGCTCTTGCTTTGTGCGAGCTGAGGTTTGTGTGTCTCTGGTCACCTCGAGTTGTTCCTTGCTCCTTGCAAAGGTTTTTAAAGCAACTTATGGCATCAGAGATGACAAATGTGTTCTGCAGAAAGATTCAGAGGAAAGAGGCTCCTTTTGGGGAAGGAAAGCCCCAGAACAGGTCCCAGACCTCAAATCCCATCCCGTGGAGATGTTAATACCCAAGGGGTGGGTATGGGATGCGGGGGGAGCCTGGGGAGCTGCTGCTGGAGCTGCAAACACCCAGTTTGCTGTTTTAGCAGCTGAGCAGCCCCCGAGTGCACCCATTTATCAAATGTTCTGACCCTGAAGGTCCCTAAGCCCTTGTTGAGGCAGGGCTGGGCGAGCAGTGCCCCTTGTCTTTGGGGGGCTCTTAATACCCCACATCACTGGGAGCTTCTGCATCAAAAACATCCTTTCTGGGACTTTTCAGTTAAAATTCTCTAAACATGAGCGACTTCAGCTTCTAGATGAAGGCAGCCAGAGGCTTCCCCTGGCCCCAGCTTCCTCCCACAAACCTTCCTTTGAGCTCTCAGCCCCTTTGTGCCAGCCCTGTGCCACTGCTGGTGTTGGCTCAGCAGGACTGAGGGTCCCTCCTGCGAGGGTTACATCGGTGGCAGCTCGTCTTCAGGGTGGCCTTGGGACTTGTCCCTTTCTCGGCTGGATAATGCGGGAGGAGAAAGCGCTTCATGCGGGAACTGGAGATGTCTGACCTGTTATCGTGCTGTTGATGCCCAAAACACACGAGGGACTGTCCCTGGTTCATGGGAGAAGGGGGCTCGGGGCTCAAACAGCTCGCTTGAGGCCAAAGGGAGGGAGGGTGGCTGTGCTCAGTCTTAGACTAACCTGGGTGGGTATAAAAAATATTGGAAAAAAAATCTATTTTGCTGAGCCATAATGTTTAAAATTTTATTGCTGCTCAGGAGGGGGAGCAGACCCCATGGTTACAGCAGGGGAGGGGGCTTATTCTGGTGCTCAGCACCTTTGGTGGCACCAAGTTGGACCCAGCATCGCAGCCCCAGCTCAGGCTGGGCACTAATTCCACCCCCTGCACGCTGTGGTCTCACCTGACCTGGTGTTTTTCTCCTCTTTGTCTTCCCAGAGGGGATTTGGAAATCATCTACCCGGAGCTGGGGGACGTGGGCTGCACGTACATCCCCAAGTGCCACCGGTACCGCTGGCGGATCAGCAGGGAGTGGGGCAGCCCCCGCGTCCGGTACCCCCAGGCTCAGAAGGTGAGTCCCGAATCGCGGTGCTCGCGGGGAGCTGCTCCGTGTTAATTAAAGTTGTACCTGGGTCCCAGGGGAGGAAATCCGTGGGGAAGGGTTGCTGATGGGTGCTTGGACTCTGAGCCTGGCTGGGACACCCAGCGCCTGCGTTTTGGGTGCTGGGGGTGGCACAGGAGCTGCCAAAGTGCTGTTGGTTCCTTGGTTTGTGCTCGTTAAATTTTTCCTGAAATGAGGATCACTTTCTTAGTTTTTTTTTTCCTCTGCTCCCCCATTGCTGCATTAGGTTTGAGGCTGAGCTGTGGGAAAGGTGCTTTTCTTTTTCCTTGCTCTATGGTAGCTTGCTTTTTGCTCCATTGTACCTAAAAAAAAATTTTTTTTGCAAACTTTTTTTTTTGCAATTGTTTGTAAACTTTTCAAAGCAACCACCCGCCTTGGCTGGGGGTTTGTCCCCCACTGGTGCCAGCAGAACCCCGTTAATGCCCCTGACACCCTGCGGGGTCAGCGTGTGATGGAAACTGGGGGAACTCGGGGACCCCCCCTCCCGGGGCCTGCAGTTCCCACTCATCACCGCCAGGTGGCAGCATTGAACTTCCCGAGCCCCAGCACTGGGAGAACTGGGAGCGCTGGGGATGCCCTGGGCAGGGGAGGAGGAGGAGGACCAGCGGGGGGGTTGTGCAGGTCCTGGCTGGGTGTTGGGGCGCCCCCCTGCACCCCCGCTGTTCTGCACTGAACCACCCACCTTGGATGTGGTGGCATCCTCCAATTCCCAGTACAATCCCAGTTATAATGGTTTCCCATCACTGGTTCCCACCCTGGCAGCTGCGGAGCGCTCCAGCCGTAGCTAATAAGGGAGAAACTCGCCTCTTGTGCATCTTGGCTTTACTCGAAGTGTTCAGAATCGGTTTTTCTGGCTGCTTTGCCGCTGTCTGAAAAGTCTCTTCCCCCTGCTGATCACTTGGGTTTGAAGTGTAACTTTCCCTTAAAGATGTTTCCTTCCAAAAAAAAAAAAAATCCTCCCTGGCAGAGGATGCTGGACAGAAACTCATCCATCACTTCTGCGTCGCTTTCCAGTAGTTCCAAATCTCCCAGGGATGCAGGCACTCGCTTTGCTTTTTTTTTTTAATTTTTGTCCTGGAAAGCAAACTGACAGCAGGGAGGAGGGAAGGACTCGGCTGTGGTGACACTGGTGGGTGATGCTTTGTCCAGTAAAGGATGCTGCTGGTGCTGGGGAGGATTGGGGACAAGGCTTTGTGTTTGTGACCCAAATCCAAGAGCAGGCAGGTGAACCTGCCCAGGCTCGGGAGCTGGCTGCGTGTCACTCGTGTGCATTTATTTTGGGGTGGGAGGCCAGCTGTGGCCCTGGGGGGGTCCCAGGAGCCTGTCGCAGGGGGTCTGCAGCTCCCGCTGCCGTCGGGGCTGGCTCACAGCTCGTCTCCGCTGGCAGATCTGGCACCGCGTCCTTCCAAGAGAACTCGGCACATCTTGAGCTGAGGCGGCATCTGAGGACACGGTCCCGCTGCTTCCCTCGGTTTGCATCTCTTCTCTCCTCTGGCCTCTGCCAGGAATGCGTCCCCAGCTCCGCGGCCGGGAGCCTGCCAGGTTTTGCAGGATGTTTAATTTTGGGTGAGGGGCTGGTGGTTGCAGAAAACTGGCTGTGAATCGCCTCAGGCTTTCTCTATAGGAATACATATATTTTTTTTCTTGCTCCTAAACCTGTAAGAATACTTTGGGATAAGCTTTTTCCCCAAAAAATCACCCTGAAGTGAGCTGGAATGAGAGTGGCCTCATCCTGCACCGTGCACAGGCGGTGGGGTTGGGTTTTATGGTTTGCGATGGGATTTCTAAAGTCATAAAATTAGATTTTATTTTTTTATTCCCAAGTGAGAATGGGAAACCTTGCTTTGCTGAAGTTATCTCCATCCATACATGATGACTTTCAGCACGGCGGGATGCTACAGCCCTGCCCAGGCTCGGTGGTCTCAGGGATGGAGCGGTGAGACGTGGGGTGGGTAAAGGGCTGGCTACACTTTTACCCTCACCGATGGCAGGAAAACTCAGGGTTTGAGTATGAAAACTTGTGTAGGAAGTGTCTGCTTTCAGTGGAACGCTTCGTCTCCTCCAGAAAAACAACCACCAAAAAAAAAAGCCAAATGCAAAATGTTTTGTTATTTCTGGAAATATTTACTGGGGGGATGATGGGGTGGTTCCCATCCTTGCTCTGGATCCTGGGTCTGGTGGGGGCAGGTTTCACCCCGCCTGTGCTGAAGGTCTCTGCTCGCAGCTGTGATGCTCCTCGGTGATGCAGTGTCGGTGTTTGTGGGTGACGGTCCTTAAATGGGGGTGACATCCTGCAAAGCCGAGCTTTGAGGGGCATCAGCCACCGCTCAGCCTGGGGGACTTGAATAAAACCGTCTTGTGTGTGTTTGTAGGGGTTTAATATCCATGGATGCTTATCCAGCCGAGACACCGGGGCATTGCAGCTTTGTCAAACATCACTTTTACTTCCCATCTTGGCCTTTTTTTGGGGCAATGAAGACAGCTGTTAGGTCTGGCTGCTCTCGGGGCTGTGCAGAGGAATAGCAGATGAATTGCCGGGGAAGGGAGCTGGTGACGGATGGTTTGGGTCCCCTGGAAACCCTTTAGCTGGGAACAGAGGGACAAACCCTCCCTGTGCATGGCTTGGGCACATGGAAGCATCTGTCCCGCAGCCCTGTGCTGGAGCAGAGCAGCCAGTTGGTCCATCCTCATGGATGGATCCATCACAGGATGCAGCCCCGTGATGCTGAGGATGCTCGGTCCTCACTGGGAGACCCCCCTGAGCATCGAATAACTTGCTCTGCAGGCATCCCATGCATCCTTTGGGCATTGCTGCTGCGATGTGACACGGAGCAAACCCTAAACCCAGCCCTTAAAATATCTGTTGGCATCCTCCCGAAAAACCCCAGCAGAGGAGCTGCTACTGGACCGTTTCCTGAGCCCAGGAGGAAGCAGGAGCGGAGCAAAGAACATCTGGATGGATGGGAAATGCACCCTCCTTGTCCTGCCTCAATATTGCTTTGCTCAACCGAAAATAAATTGGAAAAGAAAATTGGACATTGCATCAATTTAGGGGCAAGTTTATAAATTCTGCAGCTAAGCAATCCCAATAGAAGATGATAGATCGCCGGCGAGCGCGCGGCCCCGGCCGTGATGTATCGTCGCATTAGCCGAGACGCCGCGTCCCCTGATTCGCTTTTATTACCCCTGTTGGTGGCAGACAGAAAAACAGATTACGCTCGAGATCAAATCGATAGGAACTTTATTTACTGGCCTCTTAAAAACATATTTCTGCACTTTATAAAAACATACGGGAGATGCTCTGGGTAGAGCTTGTCTGCTTGTTAAAAAGCAATTTGCCCGCCCGCCGCGGCGCTACCTTGTACCTGCTCCTCCCGATTTGTTTTCGTCGCGGGGTTTGATGGCTTTCTTAGAGGTTTCTTTGGGCTGTGCTGTCGCGTGTTTAGGGCAGGGGGAAGGGGTAGGACTTGTCCTCCGGGCATCTTGGAAATAAAGTGTTTTTTCTCAGGGTTCCTACCCCAAACCAAACTTTTTAAAACTTATTTTTTTTGCTAGAACTAAACCAGGCTGAGAGGACAACTGGGACATCCATGAGCTAGAATTTCTTCCTGCAGCTGTACAGATCACCACCTTTTCTTGGCTTTTTTGAGACTTTAAAATTTAATTTTGAAATAATTTCCACGGCAGAAGGAGCTGGAGCTGCCCTGCCCTGGCTCTGGGGGTGGTGGCCAAGGGCGAAGGGCTGGAGCTTGAGCCTCTCCCAGGAGCTTGGGCTGTGCCTGGCGTCGGGGGCAAAGTCCACTTGCCGCTTCTGTCCCTTGTCCCCAACTCTCCTCCTTTTGTGAACGCTCAGTGGCTGGCTTGGGGACAGCCCTGATTTATAAAAGCTTCTGTGCTTGAGGCTCTGGGGCCCATTATTTGGAAAATTACTTGGATGAAGAAATTCATTAGCTTCTAACAAAAGAAGGAGAAGGTTTGCTTCGGCTCCTCCGGGGGACGTGCCCTGGTTGGGTTGGGCAGCGGTTTGCAGCTGGGTGGACGAGGGGCTCTGAGTGGTGCTCAGGTTCAATTTGAGTCTTGTTAGGGAAGATGGTTTTAAGCAGAAGATTCCTGACAGTTTGTGTGTCCTCCTGGGCTGGTGGACCTCTCTGGGGTGAAGGAGCCACCAGCGTGGTTTTTCTCTCAATCCTGTCCGGATTACTTAAAAAAACCCCCAAAACAATAGCCCAACATTCCTTCTGGATGCTGTCAGATATTCTGGGGATTAGCCCAAGCCCCGGGTGCTGAACCCCTCCCTTCTGCCTGGCTGGGGTGGGTTCCCATGGCCCAGGACCGCTGCAGCATCCCAGCATCCCCGACTTCCCAGCACTGCCAGCCCCGCAGCCGCCCGGCGCCTGGGACCAGCTGGGCTCTGCTGCGACTTCTGAGCAGAGGGGTTGGTGTGAAGCCTGGGAGCGACCGAAGTGCCTCTTTGAGGGCTTAAGTGTGGTTAAAAGAGCAAATAAAAATGTGTGCTGGGGGCTGCTCTGTGCTGCATCAGCCCTGTCCCCTGCTGACCCCTCTGGGGCAGGACGATGCTCTGAATGCCGCTGCTCTGCTGGATTTTTGCACGGTGGAGATGCTGGGGATGCGATTTTCCCCCTGTGCACCTTTGAGCAAAGCGCTGCAGGAGGTTTTCCCCCTGCTTCCCATGGCTGGAAAGCACTGGAGCAGTGCAGGGTGTTATTCCGCGATGGACCCCTGCCCGGGTGGAGGGGACCAGCTGGTGCCACATGCCACGGGAGCCTGTTCCCATGAGCAATCTTGGCAGAAATGTCACTTCCCATCTGTGTCATTACCTACACGTTTGCTGGACGTTTAACCATCCTGGACAAATAATGTTTTGCCTTGGGGCAGAAGGATGGGCTGCAGCCGTGGCGGGATCCCGCAGGTCATCAGCTTCTGTGCCGGCATCCGTGGGACCCACGCTTGTGCCTCTTTCCCCAGCAAAAATGTTTGAAGCAGCTGCTGATTTATTTTTTTTTTTTTCCTTTGATCCCCGTAAACACTATACAGTAATCAAAGTTTAAGCTGCTTTGGAGGAAATAATTGCTTAACAATCATATAAGACAAAGTGATTCAACAAATGACAATGAGGACGTGTGATATAGGGAACAGATGCATGCAGTGTAGCATATTATAATGTGCTAATCCGAGATTGACAGCACAATAATAGGAGAGAACAGCCACTCAGCCTGTAATTCCCAACCAAATGTGAGGCTGTCCACAGAGCTCAAATCCCAACAGGCTGGAAAATTAAGAGGTAAGAAGGCACAAGGTTCACAAAGACTCGTTAGCAGGTTGGCTGTGAATTTCCGAGGAGGGGGGGGGAAGAAATCAATTCCTGCTGGAGATTTACTTATAGGCTGTGATGCAGGGAAGGAAAACTCAACCTCCTCCTAATCTCTGTGTTGGGAAGGGGTAACCTGTGCGTCCCCAGTCTCGGATGGGCTGGAGCTGGTGCTGTCCCCCGTTAACACCCAGATTTTGGAGCAGAGGGTGGCTCCCGCGCGGTGGCAGCATCCCTGCTGGGCTGCATCAGATGATGTTACCGTCCGGCGCGGATGCACGGACCCGACAAGGGTGCGAAGGACCAAATGAAATGAAGACTGATATGAGCACGGAGGTCTCCGGGGCCTCCCCCGTGGGACTTGGGTGCTTCCCAAGCCCTAAACGATACTGATGGGTGACAGGGCCACCCTTTAGCCCTGTCCGTGGCGATTAAGGCAGCTTGGGCTTGCTCTTCTCTTTGGGGACATCAGGAGACGGGGACGTGCGCGGGAGCGGAGGCTGTCAATCTCCCGCGCCCTGCGTGAGCGGGGAGCGCGCCGGCACGTGCGGAGGCAGGAGCGGGGGTCCAGCCTCCCCAAACCCCCCCTGAGCTGGATGTACCGTGGGATGCGCTGCTCTCTCCTCCTAGAGCAGCTTTGGAGGCACAGAGATCAAAGGAGCTGGTGACAAAACAGATTTCAGCTCGTCTTGTGCTTTACACACACCGCGCGCTTATTCCCCTAACGTATAATTTGATCAGATTTTATTATTAAATAAACACACCAGAAAATACACTTTTGTGTGCGTGGGGGAGGAGGGGAAAGGTTTGGTAATTAAAACTTCTATCCGTCAACGCTTAACTCCGCCAGATAATTGCGTTGCTTCTGCAGATGTACGCTTTGCGTTGGATCGCCCGGTTCGGTGTTCGGATCGGAGCCGGCGTGCGCGTGAACCGGGGTGTGCGGGACCCCAGCAGGCGCATCCCGGGGTGCGTGTGGTCGTGCGCTGGCCGTGGAGTCAGGAATTTGGCTTTTTGTCTCTTTTTATGGGATGGGCAGGTCCCTGCCGTGGCGGGGCACCTCTGTAACCGCTTTGGTTTTAACCCGTTGGTCCAAAAGCTGTAGCGATGCACCCATCGGATGGGTTCCTTGTAAAGAATTTTTTTTATTTTTAATTGCAAAGCCAAGTTATGTTATCGAAGGAGATGAATCTATTGAAAATAACCTTTTTTTTTTTTTCCTCCACCTTGTGTTTGGGACTTTCCTGGGATGCTCTGGGTGCCGACGTGGGTGTTGGGCACTGGGGGTTTAAGAGCTTTAGCTGGGGTGACACTAAAGAAAAAGCCCCGAAGCTCGTCCCTCCCCTCGTTTAGACCCCCCACCCACTTCTGTCTTCAAGGAGACCCTCGGGAAGCGCTGCCCCCACAAAACGCGGAGCCGGAGCCAGGCGGGGTTTCAAAGTCAGATTCAACACCGCGGTCGATGGCAGATCAATGAGCCCTGAGGGCAGGTGTCACTTTTATTGTGTCTCCTGCCATCCCCGGGACCTGCCTTGACTTTTTCAAAAGGAATTAGCAGCCGTTTGGGTGGGCAGGAGAGTTTATAGCAGGAGGCAGGCTCCTCCGGGTGCTCCTGGTGCTCGTGCCTTGGAAATGGAGTTTGTGGGGTCTGACATCGTGTTCAATCAAGGGGGTGAGCTGGGTGCACCTCTCCTGCATCCTCCCCATCTCCTTGTGTCCTCCTCATCCCCCCTGCATCCTCCTCATCCTCCCTGTGTTCTCCCCAGCCCCCCTGCATCCTCCTCGTCCTCCCTGCATCCTCCCCAGCTCCTCCGTGTGCTGCTGGCACAGATTCCATGGTGGAACCACGGTGGGTTGGTACCCAGAGGGGAAAGCATCCCTCCTGCCTCCCTGCCGCTGCTGAACCTCGTCAGCTCTAACGAGGAGCGCACACAGCCGGGCAGGGACACTGTGCAGAACTGGGCACGATCCTGCCCCTGCTCCAGCCTGGGACCTTGCTGGGGCTGGGAAGGGCTCTGGGGCCAAAGCCGGCAGTGGGGCAGGTGTATTGGGGGGGTCTCTGCTCCATCATCCTGCTCTTTGTGGAGGGTGCAGCTGGGATGCTTCTGGGGTGTCCTGCTGGGATGGGGCGAGTTGCTGAGCACATGGAAGAAAAATCCAGGAATGTGCTGGGTGCTGGGGGCTTTGATCCGGGAGGAGGAGAAGAGCCAGGATGAGGGTGCTGTACCCGCGCCGTATTTACCCATAAAACACCCCCTGACTCTGCCACGCTGCCAGAACCCCCCCATGGGACTATCCGGGCATCTCCCATCCCCTCGGGAGGGCTCAATCCTGCTCCAGGCTCAGTTTTGGCCCCGGACCCTATTGCTGCCCTGCAGCAGATCAAGGAGCACCCGTGTGAGGTCCCTTTTCCGCAGGGAAACCCGCTCTGTCCTGCTCTCCCGCTCCAGCTGCTCTTCCCGAGCATCCCCTCCAGCTCGGGGCAGCATCCCGGGGAGCTCAGCCTCGCTGTCGGGCTCTGAGCATCCAGAGAAGCCATTCCTGGAGCCTTCCTCCCCTGCAGCATCTTCCCCGCTGCCTCCCCGCCAGCACAGGAGCCTTTTCCCCGGATGAGTAATTCTTCCCAATTTGGGGGTTCCTTCCTGCGCTGGAACAGCCCCGAGCTCTCCTGCCTCTTTCCCAGCTGCCAATCTCCGAGAGAAATTTCCCCATTTTTTTTTTTTTTTTTTTCCCCAGCGGAGAGGAGGGGATGGAGGATCTCGGTTATACAAGCCGGGGTTGGGGGCGACTATTTTGGATCCCTCCTTCCTGCCTCCAAATTGCAGCTTCGAATGTGACAAGTTACAAAACACTTGAGTCATTTTTCTCTCGCACACGCTGCCTTTCCCCCCTCCACGATTAGGAGCTTGTTCAGGGTTTGGGTTGTTTTATAGGGGAAAAAAAAATATAGAGATATATGGGGGGGGGAAAGGGGGGTCCCTGCCTGCCCCCCCATCCCGGCAGCCCACCTGCGGGGTACGGGGTGTGTATGAGCTGCTCGTGTTCCGCAGAGAGAGCTGTTGTCAGCTCCGAGGAAAGCCCACGTCTGCCCACGGAGGATCTCCCGAGCGGGGTTGTGTAACGGGGGAACCAGGCGGCAGCGCTGCGGCGGGGGGTGCTGCGCCGTGCCGGGGGGGTCAGGGCATCCTGTGCGGGGAGCTGGGGGTAAAGGAGTAAAAATAGTCCGTAGTGGGGTGGAAAAGTCCATAGTGCCCAGAAAAAGTCTGGTTTGGTGTGCTGGGGGGAGAGGATGCAGCTCGGTGCCCCAGGGGATGCTCGGGGTGGGGGGGGTCCTGCCCTGGGCTGGGACGCGTGCGTTCGAGTGTGTTTGAAACTCATCGGGTGACTTTCAGCATCTCTGGTTCTTGGGGTCTTGGAAGCAAGAAAGGGTTTTTCTGGCAGGTGGGAGTCGATGCTGGACTCGAGGGAAATATTTGCGATGGCTCCAGAGCGCATCGATGGAGGGGGTGGCCTGACCCCCAGCACACCCAGAGCTCCCGCGACCAGCCCCCTGCCCTCTCCGGGAGCCCAGCAAAGCCCCTCTTTGCCCCCATCCCCAGTGGGTTTGCACCCACAGCTTCAATACCTGGGGGGGGGCTGCATCCATCGCTCCGCGTACCCCGTGCACGATAATTTCAGCGGTTCTCTACGTTCATTCCAAACACTAAGAAAAACTGGTGGTTTGTGTTGCTCCCAGCCTCTGAGAAACACTAGCTGGGTGATGGGATGGGAGTTTTTTTGCCGCGTTATATTTTTTTACGTTTTTTTATCCATATTTATTCATGCAGAACAGAGGCGCCGAGCAAACCGCCCTGCCACCGGGCTGCCGGCTGCGCTGCTCTACATACGAACGCGCCTTCATTTCCATCCCCGCCGCTTCCCCACAATTGAACTGTGCGGGTTATTTTTATTCCTCCTGTATATTTTTTATTTTTTTTATATATTATTTTTTTCTTGAAAGGTGGAGGAAGCAGAGGAGGGAGAAAAAAAAAATAAATCCACCCCTCTAAATTCACCTTTTTTAAAAAATTTCTATTAAAATTTCCCCTCCTGAATTTTTAGATGCTGTCGAAACGAGGCACACGAGTGAGCTCCGCCAGAGGGGAGAGCCCAGGCGTGGGGATGAGGGGGAGGGCTGCCTTTTTGGGGCAAAGAGTAAGTTTATAACTATTTTTCTCTTAACCAGAGCAGTTTAGCCGCACTGCGAGCCATTCATCTTTCGATTTAATAACTCATTCTCCCCGCGCAGAGCTGGGGGATTATATTCCTGGATATTGCTTTGCTGGGTGTCAAGTATCAAAGGCCAATCCACGTTTTCTAATAAAATACATTTTCATCGTAATTGAAATAGCCATTTGCTGCTCCTTGCTTTTTTTCCCCATTATTTTGGGTGTCGAGCTCTCCTTCGCCCCAGCTCCCTCCTCCTGCCCCGACATTTATTTATTTTTTCCCTTCCCAAGTGATGCTCTCAGCGCTGGCGACACAAACTCCCTCCTTTGCCACCATCCTGGGGGGGGTCGTGTGATGGGAGAAGTGCCGCCGTTTCCCTTGGGCTGCCTCTAATCAAGAAATAAATCAGATATTATATAACATGCCACATTTATATTTTTTATATTATTATATTTAGTATAGTTCTATCGTATTTATGATATTTATTATAGACTTTATATTTAATATTTATATAATATATAATATATAATATGTGATGTATAATGTATAATATATAATAATATTTATATTTTGCATCAAGGGGGGTCTCCCCTGCTGCAGGGGCTGATGCACAGTTGGGGTACCAGGGGGTACGATCCCTTTCAGGGACTTTTTGTGACCGTTTCACCCTGGGTTGACACTTTTTTGAGCAGAAATTCATCCCCTGGAGCAACCACCTCCCCATGCAGCAGCTTGTGCCCAAGGTCTGTCGGCACTCTGGGGTGTGATGAGTTTGTGGGGTCTCAGGAGGGGCCAGGGTGGCAGGTCCCAGTGCGACCAGTGTCTTTGTGGTCGTGGAGGGTTTTCTGGGAGCAGAGGGAGCTCTCGCCCTGGGGTGTGATGAGTTTGGGGGGTCTCAGGAAGGGCCAGGGCAGCCGTTGTGGTCGTGGAGGTTTTTTCTGGGAGCAGAGGGAGCTCTCGGCTCGTGGCTCTGCCGCTTCCCTCGCTGGAGTTCATATCCTTCAACAAAACTTCTGCCTTTCATGTTCCCCTCTTAACTAATCATTTGATCTCAGCATCGCGCCGGGAAGGCTCGGAGCCTGATCAGGAATTAACGGGAAGGAGGAACTCAGCGGCGGATCAAAGCGGCTGCGTTGCGAGCAGCGGTTCGGGGCTGAACGCCGGGGTGGCCGGCGGGGTGACACATGTCCTGATGGCGGGGGGGACACAAGGGATGCTTGGGGACAACATCTCTCAGTGCTTTTGGTTTGGCACATCCCCGGTGCCGCAGCAGGGAAGCAGCATCCCCCGTGCACGCGACCATCACCCTGGCGCCAGGCCTGCGGCCGGTGCACCCAGAGGCTCGGTGCACCCAGGGGCTCGGTGCACCCAGGGGCTCGCAGCCGTCCCCGCAGGTTTCCCCGTGTTTGAGGATGCTGCAGGCGGCCGCGCTCCCCGCAGCACTGGAACCCACGTAGGTGTGATGGGAATTCCCTCATTAAACAAATATTTGGGGAGGAGGAGGAGGAGGGGAGGCGGCAGCACTGCCAAGCCCCCTGTGATGCTGCAGCCCCCCCATAATGCTGCAGCCCCCCATAATACTGCACCCCTCAATGATGCTGCACCCCCCCATGATGCTGTAACCCCCTCATGACGCTGCAGCCCCCCAGGATGCTGCCAAGGCCCCCGTGATGCTGTG
>WKFP01014272.1:57842-67924 GCA_011057875.1 Pterocles orientalis
CCCCCAGGATACTGCTGAGCCCCCTGTGATGCTGTAACCCCCCATAATGCTGAACCCCCCAGTGATGCTGCAGCCCCCCCAGTGATGCTGCCCAGCCCCTTCCCAGGCACGGGCAGCCCAGAGGGGGGTGATGGCTGAGGAAAGCTGCCCTGAGGCTGGGGGCATGCAGTTGCACCCACCAGGGAGTTTTTTCTCTACTGAAGCTCTTGGAATTGCTGCTGCGCTGCGTGGACCCGGCTGGTTTTCCCGGGGGGGAGGGAACGGGGGGCATGCCAGCCCTGCGGGCGGGGGTTCAGTTGCTGCCCTGCCAGCCTGGCACCTTTCCCTGTTGGAAAGGGAAGCAAGGCTGGGAAAATAGTGCTTTTTGGTCTTTTTTTTGCTGGAACGTCACTGCCGGTGCCACTCGCTGCTCTTCGGTGGCAGGGACCCGCCGGGAGATGCTCCTGGGGTGCATCATGCACGAAGCTGCTCCGTCTGCAGCAATGACCGCAGCTTTCTGCACTTGGTTTTCCCAGTAAAAATCCAGGAATTGGGAGAGGGATACCTGCAGGCGGTGAGCATGGGGGATTCCCGCGGGACCCCCGCCTGGGCGATGTGACCCACATCCCCGTCGAGCAGCCAGGGTTTGAGCCCCGCTGGGTGATGCCTTTCCGGGAAAATGCTTTAGCAAACCTCAGCCTTGGGTCCTTTAATGATCTGCATCTCAGGTATGAATTTCCCAGGTGCTCGAGGGCTGTTCTCAGCAAGGGTCTGAGGCCGCGAGGTGCTGGGCGAATGGCTCCTGCCTCCATCGTGTCCCTCTCCTTTGCACACCCAGCTGCGCTCCGGCACACGCTGGTACGTAAAAAAAAAAATAAAAATCTTTTCCAAGAGGGAAATGTGCAATGAAAATACCACCACACACACACACACAAAAAAAAACAACCCTGTGGTAGCCTCCAAAGAGTGAATTAAATAAGGTTGAAAGGCAAATGTTAGCTCTGGCAAAACCTTAGGAAAGGATCTATCAGCTCTCCGCATCGTCCTGGGATTTCAAACCACGCCGATGGAATTTGGCCGCTTCATTTCATTCACTGTCAATCAGCGTCGCTGCTACTGATGCTTCCTCCTCTTTTTAGATTCCCCCGTTTCTTTTGGCGATGCCCAGAGCTCAGTTGTATCCCAGCCAGGCAGCCCTCATCACCAAGCGATTAAATCATCGTTAAAAAAAAAAAAAAAAAAAAGGAGAGATGTTGCTTCTCAGACATAATAGTAAAAAGGGGGCTGGAGGCGGGGGGGATGATGGCTTCGGGTCTATTTCTGCTCTGATATGTCCTGGCGCTGACGGCACGCGCTCCCCAGCCGCCATGCGATGCCGAGCCGTTCCGAGCCGGCGCTTTGCCTGCTGCAGATGGCAAAGCGCGATGTGCAGAGGGCTCTTGCACCGCTCTGGGTTTCCGCAGCATCCCAAAGTCACCAGCCCTGGGGACCGGTCCTGCTTTGGCGCTGGACCCTGCCCTGCCGCAGCCTGGCCGGGCTGCCGTGAGCTTCATCCCTGCGCGGAACAATTGGGATGGGGGTGAATGTGGCCTGTCATGCCGGGTCCCCAATGTTCCTGCTCCCGAGCATGCCTGCGTCTGAACAACCGGACCCCCAAGCATCCCAGCTCCCGAGCATCCCAGCCCCTGAGCATCCCAACCCCTGAACATCCTGGCCTCTGAGCATCCCAGCCCCTGAGCATCCTGGCCTCTGAGCACCCCGGCTCCCAAGCATCCCAGTCCTCAAGCATCCCTGTACCTGAGCATCCTGGCTCCTGAGCATCCCTTCCCCTGAACATCCCAGCCCCTGAGCATCCCTTCCCCTGAGCATCCCAGCTCCTGAGCATCCCTTCCCCTGAGCATCCCAGCCACTGAACATCCTGGCCCCCTAGCATCCCAGCTCCTGAGCATCTCTGACTCTGAGCATCCCGGCCGCTGAGCATCCATGTCCCTGAGCATCCCAGTCCCTGACCATCCTGGCCCATGAACATCTCTGCCCCTGAGCATCCTGGCTCCTGAGAATCCCTGCCCCTGAACATCTTGGCCCCCCAGCATCCCAGCTCCTGAGCATCCCAGCTCCTGAGCATCCCAGCCCCGTGCCTTTCACCTGGGCAGCTGCCTCCCAGCCTCTGAAATCTAGTGCTTTAATAACGGAGCGCTCGGGCTGTAAAGGGACCATGGAGAGAGGGGGAAAATAATTGCTGGGTTGGGGATTATCAGTTCACGGAGTGTTTCCTGCCCTGAGTTTGGCCGTCCCCAGAATAAAACTAAGCGACAAGGGTAGCGCTGCCTAATGAACACGTGCCTGGTGGCGTGTCCCTGGGGACTGCCCACCAGCGGGCTGTGACCGACCCAGCGCTGCCGCAGCCGGGGGTCCCTGCACCCCCTTTTTTGTGCAGATGTTTGCAGCGACGCCGTGACCCCGGGTTTGCACCGAGCCTTGGCATGTGCTGTGCTGCTGCTCTGTGGTGGAGGTTTCATCAAAGTCCTGGGCTGCTGGGAATACCCAACAGGTTGCTGTGATTTATTTTAAGGGGTTTGTATTTGAACGCAGCGCTCTAGGAAATCCCGCCCGGCTTGTGCCATCCCCGGGGCTGCCATCGCCTCGGCGCCTGCGGACGCACCGCCCGGCTCTGACCCTGGGCAAAAAAGTTGGGCTCAGATCCCAGCTTTTCCCACATGGGGAAAAAAAAAACCCAAAAAAACTCAGGGTCTAAGTGCAAAGCCTGCCATCCCAGGGGACCGTCCCCGAGCGGCTGCATGGCTGGGGTGGGGGGCGGTGGGTCTGGGGGGGTTGTTTGTCTGGGAAATGACATTCCAAAAGGAGTTGGGTAGCGCTGGCGCGGCCGCCGAGCGGGGCAGCGAAGGGCTGGGCCAGCGCCGGCTTTTGGATTTCAGAAATGTCACTGAGTCACGAATGACTCATAATTATAATGGGAGACATTTCCAACCCGGTGCATGACTCGGAGACGTTCTTCCAGGGACATTAGAGCTGTTTGTAAAAGCCAGGCTTTGCCCCGGCGCTCTCCCCCGCTCCCCGCCTGCTTTGTGTGTCCCCCCCGGCCCCGTGCCAAGGTGACAGCCCGTCTGGCGGTGGTGGCGGCAGGGATGCGGTGGCCCCGCCGGGCTCAGGATGCTCGTCGGTGTCCGGTGGGACCAGGGGGACGCATTAACGCTCCCCATCAGGTGGCAGGTGTCTATTAAAGTGACGCCCATCACCGCGGCGCCTGGCCTGCCCTTGACTCGGGGCTGTCCCAGCAGACGGCTCTGTGTCACCGGTGTAACCGGGGGTCCGGGGGGATCGGCAGGCAGAGGGGCAGCGGTGTGCCCCCCCCCCCAGGGCTGCACTCACTGCTGTCACTCCTGTCCCACGGTTTGTCCCTTTTTCCATGATTTTGGGTGCAAAGGTGGTTTTTGCGGATTTTTTACAGCCGCAGCTCGAGGCCAGCGGCATTGATGGGGTGGGGGCGGCACGGGGGGGGGGTTCTGTATCTGAGCATCATCTGGGTCATCCCTCGCCCCACCACCCTTTCCTCCTTTTCCCAGCCAAGGAAATTATCCCTCCTGTTCCCGGTGTGCCAGTAGGTCTGTGGTTGGGTCCCCGCATCCCCCAGTATGGGTGGGTGGGTGCTGTGGTGGGCACCCAGGGGCGATGCCCCCCCCCGGAGATGCTCCAGCCCCTGGCTGTCCCCCCTGGGGAAGCAGACTGTGCCCCCAGACCCCATTCATTAAGCAGGACGGGTGTGAATTAAACCAGGGAGACGCTTGATCCAGTCGGACCAGTTCCCAGCTCCCAGCGTGACTGGTGTGGGCTGGTGCCAGCATCGCCCCTGGGGTGATGCCCGGGAGCCGGGCTCTGGGAGCCGTGCGGTTCCCTCCTCGCTGGAAATACTTCCTCCCCAAACAGCGTTCAGTATTCCTGAGCTGCGAACGCCTTGGACTGATTTTATTTTCCATAAATAAACGTGTTGGGAGATATTTGGAGACGGGCCTGAGCTGCGGAGCTTGGACCCGCTCCCACATCTCACTGCTGGTGGGGCTGGAGGGCTGGGTTCAGGATCGGTTCGAGCTTGGTGTCGGGTTTGAGGGTTTGGGATTAAACAGCTGCCCTCGGTTATACCTACAGAGGCTATAGGGTTATACCTATATAACCATATATATATAGGGTTATACCTATAGGGGTTATAGGGTTTTACCTATATAACCCTATAGATAGAGTTATACCTATATAGGCTATAGGGTTATACCTATGTTATATAGGTTTATACATAGTGTTATAGAGGTCTAACCCTATAGATAGGATTATATCTATAAAGGCTATAGGGTTATACCTATATAACCCTCTATATGGGCTTTTACCCATATAGGCTATAGGTTTATACCTATATAACCCTAGAGATAGGGTTATACCCATATCTGTTATAGGTTTATACCTATATAGGCTATAGGGTTATACATATAACTCTGTCTAGAGTTATAAATCTAGATATATAACTCTAGATATAACTCTATATGGAGTTATAACTCTCTATATGTATAAAACTCTATTTATTGGGTTATACCTGTATAGGTTGTAGGGTTACACCTATATAACTGTATCTATAGGGTTATACCTGTATAGGTTATAGGGGTATACCTCTATAATCCTCTCTATAGGTTTATACCTATACAGGCTATAGGGTTATACCTCTCTAACCCTCCTTATAGGGTTTTACCTATACAGGCTATAGGGTTACACCTATATAACCCCATCGCCCACCCGATCCCAGACGGTGACATCCCCGCCCGTCACAGCTTCTCGCTGGCAGCAGGTTATTCTCCAAATTGTGCAAAGGAAGGGGGGGGGGAATAAAAAATTTCAACAATCAGTTTATTTATTTTTAATGGTGGACATTTGCAGGAGAGCTGTGCGGGCGTGTTTGCAAACCCGGCGCATCCCGGGGAGGCCGGGTCCGTGGGGCCAGGAGGTGAGGGTTGGGTTCCCTTCGCTCACCGGCGGGACCGAGCGCTTTCTGCGTGTCTGCCGTGCGCCTGATTAATGATGACAAGGACAGGATTGCTCTTTTGGTGAGCGCACATGCTCCCCGAGCCCCTCGCCGCCCCTCACCCTTGCCAGCCCTTCTTCTCACTCAATTTTCAGGTTGATGCCGAGCGCAGCCATGGGAAGAGGATTCTAATCTGACCCGTAAACTCTGGCACAGCCTCATTAACTCGCCCATGTCTCCCCTGCTAGCCTAAGGGAACCGTCACATTTTTTAACGAGGCTCCGAGGAGCCCGTCACGGCGACAGCTTCATTTTGACAGCTGCGATGGGAAAGGTGCAGCGTCAGGTTTTGCGGCGCTTGCTGGGGCTCCCGGTGTCATTGCCGACGGCTCCGTGTGCAGGATTTGGCCCTCGCTGTGCAAACTTTTCCAGCTCCGTGCGGGGTGTTCTGTTTCGGCTTCGTTTTACCTGAGATGTGGCCGGTGCTCCCGAATTTTCTGGTGGGTTAAAGCCAGGCATGGACCCGGAGCCAAGGGATGCTGCTGGTGGGACCGGGAGTGAAGGGATGCTGATGGTTGGACTGGGAGTGAAGGGATGCTGCTGGTGGGACCGAGAGTGAAGGGATGCTGGTGGTGGGACCGAGAGTGAAGGGATGCTGGTGGTTGGACTGGGAGTGAAGGGATGCTGCTGGTGGGACCGAGAGTGAAGGGATGCTGGTGGTGGGATCTAGAGCCAAGGGATGCTACTGGTAGGACCTGGAGTGAAGGGATGCTGCTGGTGGGACCGGGAGTGAAGGGATGCTGCTGGTGGGACCGGGAGTGAAGGGATGCTGATGGTGGGACCGGGAGTGAAGGGATGCTGCTGGTGGGATCGGGAGTGAAGGGATGCTGGTGGTGGGTTCCGGAGTGAAGGGATGCTGATGGTTGGACTGGGAGTGAAGGGATGCTGCTGGTCTTCCATCGATGGCCATCACCGCAGGGATGGTGCCAGAATCCCGATGTGGGGCATGGCCAGGCCCTTTGGAGAGCTCTGAGGTTTGGCACCATGGCTCAAGACGAGCTGTCCTGGCAAATTCTGGGCAATTCTGGGCAATTCTGCTTTTTTTCATAGAATCACAGAATGGTTTGGGTTGGAAGGGACCTTACAGATCATCGAGTTCCAACCCCCCGCCGTGGGCAGGGACACCGTCCACTAGACCAGGTTGCTCAGTTGTTCCCCTCGTTATTCCTAAATTTAAACATTTTATAACAAAACCCTGGGGCAGGGTGCCCTTCCCAAGGAACATTCCCCACTGGGGGGTCAGAGCCTCCATCCGTGAGCGGTTTTGTGTCCGGGGCGAGGATCCGTTGCTGGTTTGCGGGAGGCCAGGGGCTGATCCAGAGGGATCCTGCTCCATCCCGGGAGCTCCTCTTGCCTATTCTAATGCAAATGCACATTAGCTGGTAATCGGGATGTCGAGTGGATTATTTCACCCCTAGACGAGCTGCTCTAAGGCAAATTTTTATGCTTTCAGTTTATTGAACTGAAAAAAAAAAACCCACCACAAAGAAACCCACCTTGGAATTCCTTTTTATCGCCAGAAATCTGTGCAGGAAGCAGAATTCTCTCTTTCCCTTGCACGCCCTGCAATAAATGAAGAAATACGACCTCGTGACATCCTCTAACAGCTTTATCACACATGCACAATAATTGCATCAGCAAACGGTTGTGTTGCAATTAAAGCCAGGAGGCAAGAAACCATGAGAAATCAATTAAAAAAAGAGAATCCCGGCTGCGGGAGCAGCATCCCATCCTCCCGCCTGTCCTGCTAGGATGCAATAAAACCCAACCACCCTGCTCATCCTATTTCCTCCCGAAAAAACCCCAGCAGGGCTCAACCCTCTTAAAACGGGGCTGAGCAGGGTGTTGGATTTTCTCCCTCCCTTCAAATTTCCCGAGCGCTGGCGCATCGCTGCTGGTTTCGCATCCTCACGCTGGAGCATCGCTGCCCGGCGCCGTCGCAGCATCGCTGCTCGGGGTTGAAGCCGGGGGGTTTGGGGAGCTGAGGGTTTGTCCTGGGCGCTGCCAGGGTGGGGAGCAGTCCAGCACCCCAAATAAGAGGGGTTTGGCTGCGAGATGCTGACTTTTCCCACCCACCCCGAGATGCATTTCCTCCCCGCGCGCTTTGGGAAAAAAAAAAAAAAAAGCAGCGAAAGGCACCAAAACAAACCCTTCGCCTGCACGTGCGGCTCCTTCCCCCGGGAGAGACTGAACGGGAGCCTGAAGCGCACGTGACGGATGTTAATCGCATCATTTAATGCACTCCTGGAAGGCACTTGGATACGGGGCTGGGGAGGGATCCGCACGGAGGAGAATAGACTATTGTCTCTTCTTTCCATCCGCACCCACGGAGGAATCGAGAACCTTGGGTTTTATACCAAGGTGCAAGCCTCAGCTCCTAAATTGGGGAGTTTTCTAACGAATAGGCCTGTTTCAATATTAATAAATAAAAAAAAATTTTTTTTTGCATTGTCCACAGCTCCCCAAAGGGCTGTTTGGTCTTTGGGGGGATACAGGGAAGGGGAAAATAGTGATGGAGGGACCACACCTGGTCCCCACCCGAGCATCCCTGTACCAAGCACCTTCTGCCCAGCGTGGGGAATAGTAAAAAACCATCAAATATTTGTCGTAGGTTGGAGAAGGGCTATTTGCTGCCCAGGAATCTGAGGCAGAAGCAGCATCCCGCAGGCTGGCTCCCTGATTGAATTCCCCCTCGGTGACCCGGGGAGGTAATTGCAGCGAAGGGGAGCTGGGACCCGCCGTGGGAACCAGCATCTCCATCCATCACCCGACCCGGGGAAGAAATTGAGGCGAGATGACTAAAGGTCCATCAAAGTAGCAAACTTATTGACTAATAGATTTCTTAGTCATGAAGTCCCCGTGCTCCGTATGGAGCGAAATCAAAGCAATTAGGGATTTAAATGAAGCTGGAATCCGCGGCGCAGAAAACGCTTGTTTTAGCGGCAGATCGGCCAGAGGTGAACGACCTGCGAAACCCCGGGTAATGAAAGCTCTTCACAGCTTGCAGCATTTCACCGGACCGTAATTGCTGCAGCCGGTGATACGGGTCCGGCTGTGTTAATGATGCACCGTTCCTTTCCATAGGACTCATTTCAGCTTCCCTTTTTTTTTTTTTAATTTTTTTTTTAATTTTTTTTTTTTAAATTTTTTTTTCAGGAATTTCAAAGCAACAAGGCACGGTGGGAATTAAGGCATTAACGCAGCCGTTTTCTCACTCGGTGAATTTCAAATATTATTTGGTGTATCGATTAACCAAGTGATGCGGGGCCGGGTACCTCGGGAGAGGGTGGCTGTCCGCGTGCTGGGAGCGCCACGGGCGTGCATCGTTCCCGGCTGGACCACGCCGGTGTGATTCGTGTTTTATTGAGCGTGACAAGATGGATCTATTAGAACAAAACATACATTAGGAAAAAAAAATATTTTGGATGGGAATAAAAATCCCGTTAACTTCCAAACGCAACCCACATCCGAGGGAGACAGTTGGCTCCTCTTGGTGGTTTATTGTTAAATATTTGACTAGAGAGGGAAGTTCTGAGCTGAGCATCTTTTGCCTCCTGTTCCTGGCAGGAGCAGTTTGCGGAGCGGGGAGGGTGATTTCCCGGCCGTTCTGCCCAAGGAGCTTTGGGTGGTGATGGGGCATCGGGTGTGGGGAAGACCCTGGGTGCGCTTTGGGATGTTTGTGGTTTGGGAGCCGCTGGGGGAAAATCACGGCAGGGAAACGGTGGGGGGCTGGGGATGGAGACGGGCTGAGCTGCTCCCGCCGCTCCTGAAATTCTTTTTTTTTTCCCCAAATAGGGAGGAGAGCTCATTTTCCCTCCCCAACCCTTGCAATCTCCGCAGCCGAGGCATCAGCCCGGCTCCCAGGGGGCTGGGGGATTAATTTCTCGCGGTGACCCTGGGGGCTGCTGCAGCCTGACCCCGCTGCCGGAGGGGAGGCGAGGTCGGAGCGAGGGAGCAGAGGGGACAGCCGGCAAATGACAGAAACCTGGGGGCACTTCAGAGTCGGAACAATACGGAAATGGCATTTCCAGTTCACTTAATCACCGCGCCCGCTCCGGCGGAATAGAAACGCCGAGATTCAATTACCGGCCCCGGTCCCTGGGGAGCTGCGTGTCACCGTCCCCCTGCCAGCGCCGCCGTCCCACGCTGTCACCAACCCCCCCGGGACCCCCGGGCTCCTGCATGGCCTCGGGGGCGGCTGGGGGTCCCTGCGGCCGGTGCGGGGTCGAGGCGCGGTGGGGAATGGTCAATAAGGGATCACTGGGGAGCACTGGGATCTCCAGTTCGGGTTCGGAGGGATGGGAACTTCTTCTGCCGCTGTTCCAGGCGGTGATTTCCCTTTTGGAGCCGGGGAAACAGAGGCAGCGGTGGGGTTTGGTGATGTGAAGGGTGGGTTGGAGCCGCTCAGCATCATCCTGCCTCTGTGGAGGGGTGAGCATCATCCGGATCGAGGGCACGGGGCAGCTGAGCTGCTTTCCCGGCTTCCAGCCCTGTCCATTTCCCGCAGGTTTTTCAGGATAAGCCCCAATGTGTCCTTGCAAAGACCATGGGGACGTCCCCTGTGACAACGGTCAGTTTGCTACAGAGGGGTGACTATTTTCTTGCCTCTTACCCCTTTCTCCGTGGCTGGTTTCGGGCTTGGCTGCAGCCCTGAGCTGTGATTGTAGCAGCGCGATAATCCGCCTTTGTGAAGCTGCCTGTGAAACTGTTCCTTTATTTTTATAGAAAAATCTAATCCAAAAAAATAAGAAAACACTCATTATTCAATTTCTCCCCAGTATTTTTGTGTGCTCATGGGATTTTAATAATATTAATTATTATTTAATTTGCGCTTTGGCAATTCATTTGTGCTGAGCTATTATTTTATCAGAAAGACAGCAGCGCTCAGCCCGCCTTTGCATCACTGTCCGTCCTGCTGGCCTCCAGCCCTTCCTCTTGGGTACCCACCCACCACCCATCCCACCCGCCCTTCCTCCTGGGTACCCATCCTTCTCCCCATCCCGTCCCATCCCATCCCATCC
>WKFP01014272.1:82205-107182 GCA_011057875.1 Pterocles orientalis
GAAAAAAACCCCCCAAAAAAAAAAAAAAAAGGGAAAAAAAAATAAAAGAAACTCGAAGCTGTGACTAAGCAGCAGAAGTTATGTAAAGCGCTCGCTGGGAAGTGCAGGGGAGGGACAGCACATCCTGCTGCTGCCCACGGCGGTGGCGGGGGGCGGCTGCCGGCCCCCTTCTCGCCTCCCCGGGGAGCGGGGGCGAAGCCGCGCCGGCTGGCCTGCTCCTCGCCTCTTGCCCTTGCTCATGCAGGTGTTTAAAAAATCCGAGCATCCTGCCTGGGTGCTCTCGCTGGAGGGGGGCATCACCCTTGGATCAGGACCAGGCACCCGCATCCCCCTCCTCAGCATCACCCTCACCCCATGGTCCCCCAGGGAGGGGATGCTGCTGCCGTCATCGGGATAATGTCCTTGCTCCAGCCCTGGGGACAGTTTGGGGTGCTGGGGGGGGGGGTGCTGTGCCCCATGGGGTGCTGTGGCATCACTGTCAGCAGGATGGGTGCGTGGAGCCAGGCTGTGTCCATAGGGAACGGGAGGATGCGGGAAATGATGCTGCAGACTTTGCACAGGGATGCTCTTGGTGGTGGCCGGTTTGGCACATCGCTGCCAGGGCTGGGCTCGTGGCCAGGGGTGGGATGCTCTGCTCTGCGCCCCGTGGGAGCTCAGGAAAGGGTCAGATGCTTGGTTTGGGGCTTGGCATCCAAATTTAGGGGTGCTCACCCAAATTTAGGGGTGCTCATCCAAATTTAGGGATGCTCATCCAGATTTAGGGATGCTCACCCAAATTTTGGGATGCTCATCCAAATTTAGGGGTGCTCATCCAGATTTAGGGATGCTCACCCAAATTTCAGGATGCTCATCTAAATTTAGGGATGCTCATCCAGATTTAGGGATGCTCATCCAAATTTCAGGATGCTCACCCAAATTTCGGGATACTCATCCAAAGGGCGTAAAAGCCCGTGCATGGCGGGTGCACCAACAGCTCCTCCGCGGCGAGGGGATGCGCGGGGCACACACAGGCACCTTCAAAACTGAGAAATCTGCTTTCCCTCTGAAAAGGGCGAGCAGCAAAAAGCCGGAGCCGTGGCAGCAAGATCCTCAGCAGCAGCAGCAGCATCTCGGCGGAGCCCCAGCCGCGCCGGGAAGATGTTTGGGATCTTTTCCAGCTTCCGCCTGGGAGCCCCCGAGCCCGGCGGGGAGCCGCAATATCTCCCGAAAAGGGAATGCAGAGGCAGCTGCAACGGTGGAGGAAAACCCTCTCCCTGCCCTCCCCGGAGTGCCACAGACGCCGAGCTGGTGTCTGAGCGATTAGTCACCGCGAGAGCGCCGAGGCTTCCCTCCTCCACAGCCCAGGCTGTCCCCCCACACAGGCGAACCAGCAGAATGCTTAATTGGAGTTCCTCACACCTACCCGGGGTGTAGCCTTAAACGAAGTGACAGCGCGCTCGAAAAGCGCTGGAGTCAAACCCTGGGAGCCGCGGGTTGCTATGGAGTTGTTGGCTTCTGGTTTGAAAAGAAAGGGGGGAAAAAAAAAAAAAAAGATGTAGCAATCCCAATCCCAAAGCTGAGGATGCTGCTGATGGTGGGGCTGGTCCCTGGGGGGTCTGTGCCTTGATGGGGATGCTCAGCCCCAAAAAAGGTGTTTTCTGCCCCATAAAGCTGCCAGCAAAGTTGAAAATTTGGTGATGGTTAAGAAAGCCCGTGAGGCTCCTGCGTCGCCTGGATGGGGAGGGGGTAGGAAGCTCATCCCTGCATCCCGTGTACGGGGAGAGGATGGGAGAGCTCGGCAGGGCAGGGAGCATCCCGCGGGATCCGGGGCTTTCGCTCACTCATTACTCTCGGAGCCGTGTGGGATACATCAGGGAAGTCCCCAGAAAATGTGTCCCTGGAGGTGGCAAGGCTGGAGTTTGACCAAAGGATTAGGGTTTTTTTCCATCTGAAATGTACAGTGAGGATTTTAAGCCGATTAAAGCCGGTTTCTCACCCCGTACCGCGGTCTGGTTGGGTCAGCCAGGGATGGTGCAGCATTGGGACCCCCGTAGTGGGGATGCCCGTGTACCCCCACCCCATAGCGCCCCATCGCCGACAGCTTCATATTCCTCCAAAAGATTCTTGGGCTCAACTTTTGGGGCTTTAAGTTGCGGTGAGAGGGTACCGGGACCTGAGCCCCCCATGCTGCCCATCGCCAGGCTCTTGCTGGGGAGAGGGAAATTGCGGCTTCGTTCCCATCAGGAACAACTTGTTTTCCCCCTAAAACAGAGGCGCCGTGCAGGAGGGAAACAGGATATCATTTGTGGTTTCGTGCAAAAATCGTCTTTTTTTATTCTCGTCGCGTTGGGTTCTATTTAAAATTTGGGTATTCTGAGACAGAACGTCATTTCAAAAGGACAAAACTGCCTCGAGTTCCAGAAAATGGTGAAATCAGCTCAAGGGCGGCTTTTTTTTGGGGAACACAGTTCTTCCCCAAGATCCCCCGGATGGGTCCTGTGGCCGGCACAGGATGTGACCCCATCCTCCTCCATCCTGCCAAGGATGCTGCACCAAGGAGCATCCCTGGTACCAAAATTCCCCTTTTTCCCCCCAATCCCTCTGCTAGCCACTGGCATGGGTACACCCAGAGGATTTACAACCCTCTGCCATGCTGGGACCTCCCCGCTGCCTTGAACCCAACCCCAAACCCCCACACGTGGGCAGGGACGATCGTTGCATCCCCATCGATCCCGTCCACCGCCGCCCAGCGCTGCCCTTCGTCGATAAACCGTCAGCTCTCGCGGGGCATCGCTGGCAGGCTTCAAAAGATCATCCTGACGCCGGGGCATTTTGCTTCTGCACCGATTAATTAGCGCGTCGTAAATGACTGGGAAAGGAGGTGGCAGGTAAATGCAAGAGCAATTAAATCTCCAGCGCCTGCGCCCCTCCGACCCCGCTCCCGAGGCATCGATCCTGCTCGGGGGAAGCGATGGGGTGGGATCGCATCCCTCTGGTATTGGGGAAAAAAAATATTTTCCCCAGGCTGGGATCTGCTTGTGGCTCTTTGGGCCGGTGCAGGCGGCTGGCTCGCCTCTCCCCGGCGAAACGTGATGGTTTTATTCCCCTGCTGTTGGGAAACGAGGGCAGGAATAAGGTAGGAGAGCGAGGAAAACCCTCCGCTGGCTTTCCCTTGATGAACTGAGCTAATTTCTCTCTTTAATGGTTAGCTCCGGAGCTGAACGCGAGGCTTTCCTCCTGCACAGCAAACCCTCTCCCACACACAGACAAATAGGCTGAATATTTAATTGGAATTCCTCACACCTACGGGGTAAAGCCTTGTCAGTAGAAATAGAGCCCATCGCCAGCTGGCATCCCCGCACGCCACCCACCTTCTCTCTTCAAAAGAAATCCCTCCTCGGCCTCCCCGCTTCCATCCACACCCACGGTGGGCACCCCCCCTCCCAGCTGTGGGAGGATGCTGTCCCCCCAATGCTGTCCCCCCAGTCCTTGAGGTGCCCTCTCAAGCCTGTCCCCATGGCCATCGTGCTGGGGGACACACCCGTCACCCATCATCTGTCCCACCGTGGAGGCACGACCCTCGCGGATCAACCGGGAGGGAGCTGCTGGAGTGAGACCCCCCCCACCCAAGGATGGCAGGAACCCCAGCGTGGTCCCAGGCTGGTGGCAGGGGACCAAGAGCAGCAGAGGGCACTGCCGGGCTGTCTGCCTGCACCCTGCCCTGCCTGCACCCTACCCTGCCCATACCTCACCCTGCCCGTGCCCAAGTGATGCAACACGTTGCCCAATGCAGGCAGACGGGCGGTGGTTTGGCAAGGGGGGTGCAAGCCCCCCGTTTGCAAGCCCTGGAGGGATGGTCACTGTGCCCGCTCCCGAAAATGCCTCTTCCCCTGACACCATCCTGGCCAGCGTGCGGCGTACCCCCACGGCAGCAGAGCTGATGGGGATGTGGGATCCAGAGCCCTGCCTGCAAGGTGCCCCCATCACGGATAACCTGTCCCGGAGGAGTCCTGCAGTTCAGATTTTCCAGGGATAGCCAAAGCCGGTGGCCAAAATGGGACGAGGAGGGAGGGAGCAGCTGGGTGCTGAGACCCTGACAGCCCAGCCAGCCCCCTGGGAAGGGCTTGGGGCTGCGTGTTGCCGGCTGGAGCACACATGTGCACACACCCCAGTCAGTCGAGGGGTTTTGGGGACCCACAGGGGCTGGGCAGGGCAGCAGGGCAAAGTCAGGTGTGGGAGTGCTCGTGATGGGGATGCTCGGTCCCTGTTTGGGATGCTTGGTCCCTGTTTGGGATTCTCAATCCCTGTTTGGGATGCTCGATCCCTGTTCAGGATGCTCGGTCCCTGTTTGGGGTGCTCAGTCCTTGTTTGGGATGCTCGGTCCCTGTTCAGGATGCTCGGTCCCTGTTTGGGATGCTCAGTCCCCATTTGGGATGCTTGGTCCCCGTTTGGGATGCTTGGTCCCCATTTGGGATGCCCATCCCTGTTCAGGATGCTCAGTCCCCGTTTGGGATGCCCATCCCTGTTTGGGATGCTCAGTCTCTGTTTGGGATGCCCATCCCTATTCAGGATGCTCGGTCCCCATTCAGGATGCGCTGGCCTGACCGTCCCCACTCAGTTCCACCACGGGGACAGCTGGGTGGGTGCTGGGGACGATGGCAGCTGTCCCCTGCCCCTTCCTACCTCTGTAGCAGGACCTGGGACACAAGAGCATCCCTGTGCAGGGGGTGGGGAGGGGACAGGAGGGGACAGCCAGGCTCAGTCCCCAGCGAAAGGGCTTTTCCCCAGGGATGCAGAGCCTGGGGTACCCATGGAGGAGGAGGAGGAAGGCAGTGGGTCATGACCCCAGGAACAGGGGGAGATTACAGCACCACGCGCTGCTTTTTGTGCTGCTGGGCTCTGCTTTCATATCCCCTCTTGTCTCCTCAACATCTCCTTTGGTTCCCAACAGAATTGCTCTTTTCTCATCTCCCACCTTTTCCTTTTTTGCTCTTTCTCCCTCGCTCCTTCTCCTGGTACCTCTCTCATCCCAGGTTTCAAAGACCCCCCCTCCATCCCCTGCAGGGACCTGCCACCATATGCAGTTTTCTTTCCCTTTCTTGTTTTTTTGGTTGTTTTTTTTTTTCTTCTCTAAAGTCTCCCCGTGCCTTTGTCTGAACGAGCCAGGTTAAATATTCCGTAATCAGTGTAATAATACACCTGGACTCGTTGGCGAGATATCTGCCTTTTGTACTGCGACAGGACATTAATAGTAATTATTCTGCTTTGTAATTGGAGCTTTAAATACTAATTCAAACAGCCAGAGGAAAACCAATTAGTGCTAATTTATCTCTATGTGTTTTGGAGAGCCTGTGTCTGTCATACTGTGAAGAAATAGGTTGGTAATTAGTACAGTTGGGTGGTAGATAGAAGTAATTATCAGATTCTTTCATGTTCTTTAAAGGAAAAAAAAAAAATCGAAAGGCTTCATGACTCTTCCTTTCCGAGGAAGTTTGCACCTCGAAGGAAGGTGATGGATGCGTGGTCCCAGCCAGCTCCGGGCGCGCTGCTCTGCACGGGGCTCCTGCCCGTGGAAGGGAACCCTGGGCGCTGGGGCCATGCTTGGTGGGTCTGAGCCGTACCCTACACATCTGAGTCATATCCTATGTGTCTGAGCTGTACCCTATACATTCGAGCTGTACTCTATACATCTGAACCATGCCCTATACATCTGAGCCGTACCCTATACATCTGAGCTGTATCCTATGCATCTGAGCTGTACCCTATACGTCTGAGCCGTACTTTGTGTGTTTGATCCATACCCTGTGTTTAAGCCAAAACCTTTGCATTCGAATCCTACCCTGTAACGTGTGTGTTTGAGCCAGACCTTGTGTATTTGAGCCGTACCCTATATGTTCGAATCCTACCCTGTAACGTGTGTGTTTGAGCCAGACCTTGTGTATTTGAGCCGTACCCTATATGTTTAATCCGTACTCTATGCATTTGAGCTGTACTTTGTGTGTTTGAGCCATACCCTATGCATTTCAGCCGTGCCCTATGCATCTGAGCCATACCTTAGGCATTTGATCCATACTTTGTGTTTGAACCAAACCCTATGCATTCAAATCCTACCCTATAACCTACATGTTTGAGCCAGACCCTGTGCATTTGAGCCTGTCCCTATATATTTGAGCCTGACCCTATGCATACGAGCCATACCTTACACATCAGCTATACCCTGTGCATTTAGGGGAACACCAGCAGTGTCCAAACGGCCCCGTCCCTATCATCCCTGTCCCCATCACCTCCTCCTGTCCCCGTCGCTTTGCCGCCCAGGAGGCAGCAGCACGTTCCTGGAGGACGCTGGCTCCCGCCACATGCTGCTCTTTTATTTTTTTTTTTTTTTCCTTTTATTGGATCTCGAGGTTTTCTATGTGGGGAGGATTTGGTTTGTGGTTACTTCGATTTCCCCCCCCCCCGTGTCGTGCTATTAAAAGAACAAATAATGCTCGGAGCAGTTGTTCACCCCGACAGGATGCGGGGCCGAGGCAGAGCAGGAGTGCAGCGGGATCTGCAGGAATTCATTAATGGCCCATTCTGTGTTTCCTTTTCTCTTTAAAAACCCTCGGAGTGGAGTTACCTTGGTAATAATAAAATGCACGATTCCAGGAGGGAGGGAACAGATTCGTATTTTGATTAAACGGATTTCTCCTCCTCCCCTCCTTGCCCCTTTTATTCCTGCCAATTTCAAATTTTTGTTTAGGGGAAAAAAAAAAATTATAAGCAAATGCTAATGATGGGAAGAAAAAAAAAAAAAGCACATTTTTTCAAGGGAGGGGAGAAAATGCCGTTGGAAGTCTTGTATGCGAAGAGGTGCCGGGGGGCACGATATATCAAAGAAAATATAATACACCCAGGTTAAAACTAATGATTGCCATATAATTAGACGTGAACCATTGTGCTATAAATGTGTGTTCTTCAGCGTGCTGTGATTTTACAGTAAAAGAGAGAGAGAGAGCGAGCGAGAGAAAGGAAGACAGAAAAACACAGAACCCAGCAACATACTATAAAAAGCACTCTGTTGACTTTTCTGCTGTTTAGTATTCCTTGCCCGTACTCCCCCGGGAGTATGTAATTAGTGCTTTATGAAGAGTGCATTTAAAGCAGTTTAATATTCACCTCATTCAGTCTGAAACAATGTGATCACTGCTTAGACAAATCACTGCTCCTTACTGACATCCTCTGTCAGTACATTACCTCTGAAAAGACCTTTCAAGAGGCTTGGATGTTAATTAGTTGTCTATCATGTATAAACAGAGCACTGAGCAGAAGGGCTGCACCAGGCCAAAGACACAGAGGGAAATACTGGAAAGACTTTTTTCTTCTTTTTCTTTTTTTTTTTTTTTTGCCTTCCCCTTTTTAATGAAAATTCCTGGCTTTCTCGTCCCCCGTTCCCCGGTTCGCAGAGTTTTTTTTTGCGTGGCCTGGAGTGGAGCCTGGGTTTCCCTGCCGCTGGGTGTGCTCCCAGGGATGCTGAGCCAGCCTGGCCCCGTGGCTCTCTGCTGTCCCGGCTCTGCAGGCGAAGTGCTGCCGGAGCCCTGCCGGCCCGTGGAGCATCCTCTGCTCTGGGTGGGCACCTGCTGAGCTGCCCTCAGTGTGAGCATCCCCGCCTGCATCCCAGCCCTGCATCCCAACCCTGCATCCCAACCCTGCATCCCAGCCCTGCATCCCAACCCTGCATCCCAGCCCTGCATCCCAGTGCTGCATCCCAACCCCATCTCCAGCCCTGAATCCCAGTGCTACATCCCAGTGCTGCATCCCAACCCTGCATCCCAGCCCTGCATCCCTGCCTGCATCCCAGTGCTACATCCCAACCCCATCTCCAGCCCTGCATCCCAGTGCTACCTCCCAGCTGTTCATCCCAGCCCTGCATTGTGGCCCTGCATCCCAGTGCTACATCCCAACCCCATCTCCAGCCCTGAATCCCAGTGCTACCTCCCAGCTGTTCATCCCATTCCTGCATGCCAGCCCTGCATCCCATCCCTCCATCCCAACCCTGCATCCCAGCCCCGCATCCCAGTGCTACATCCCAACCCTGTATCCCAGCCTTACATCCCTGTACTGTATCCCAAACCTCCCAATCCCTCATCCCAGTGCTACATCCCAGCCCTGTATGCCGGTCCCCTATCCCATCCCGCATCCTGCAGGCTCCCACCCCAGCAGTCAGGGATCCGCAGCCCCATTCCCCTCGGGAGCCCCACGTTGCTGCTCCCTTTGGAAGCACGAAGCTGCTGCTGGGTGGGACGGGCAGGGCACCCCCCTCTCTGGCAGCACCTCACCGTGGGTTGGGATATTCCCACCCGGACAGGGGCAGGGTGATGCTGCGGGATCCCGGCTGGGGCTGGGACCGGGCGCCACGGGAAGGTGCTTTAATCCCAGCGCTGACACCAGTTTAGCGACTGAACGTGCTGAGCGAGCGCTTCCGCACCTATAAAATGTGGTTACTGACACCCACCCACTTTCCTAACGTGCTGGGAAATGAATGGATGGGAAATACGACGGGAAAAGGAAATATTGCTGCTTAAAGCCGAGTTTAGCTCAGCACGGTGGCTTTACAAAGCCCCGTCAGTTTGCTGCGATGCTCCAGCTCTCCCTGGCAGGGATGTGCCCTCCATCGCAGCCCTCCTGCGTGGGACCAGCACGGGAGGGACGAGGGACGGGGGAGCGCACGGGAGACCCGGCTTAGTCCCCTTATCACACCCCGAAGCGGCTCTTTAGCCATTCCGAGAGACCCTTCCCATTTTCCATCGCTGCGCCCTGCCACCCCGGGTTAAACGTCTGGCGGATGGCGGCGGTCGCCTCACCCCGCCTGCCCCCGATTTATCTTCTCAGGGAAATCCAGCAGACGGGGGCGATGCCTGACCCCTCTGTCCACCACCCGGCCCCCATCCGGGATGCTCCCAGCCCCGCGCCCTCCTTCCCCGCTGCACCTTGTTCTCCGTGCACATCCCCGCATCCCCCCTGCGTGTCCCCAGTGTCCCCTCATGCCCCTTCCCTGGATGCGAGGCACCGTCCCGGGAGCTGCTCCCAGCTCAGCTCAGCAGTGGTGCTGGAGAACTGGGAGCTGTGGGAATCCTATTACCGGCTCCATCTGGCAGCCCCCACATTTGGGCGCCCACCAGCCAAATCCCGCAAATCCAACACTTCCCGGGGCCGGGGTGGCCGCTCGCTCCCCACGGAGGTATTTACGGGGCAGCTGAGGTCCAGTGCTGCCCTTTCCCTTCGCCGAGCCGCGGACACGGACGGGAGCAACAGCCAAGGCTTGAAACCACTGGGGGCTTTGGGGGAGAGCCCCCCACACCCCACAGCCAGGCTCCCCACTCATGCACGGGGTGGGGACACATGGAGCATCCCCACGGGATGCCGTCCCGAGCCCCCCAGCCACCGGGCAGCGGCTCCACACCCTGCAGCTGGGGGTTTTTCCCCCTTTCTCTCCCTTCTGCACCGGTTTGTTTCCCTGGCGCTCTCTTAGTCACGAAGGTGAGGCACCGACAGAGGCACAGGCATCAAAAACAAGAGGTGATGAAACGCCGGCAATAATTAAGTTGCACGAAATCACCGGGCCCCCGGTGGCACCCTGCCAAAAGCGCTGAGGAAACTGGAGCACGAAGGAGCTGAGTTATTATTAATAATCGCCAGCGCCCTCGTGAACAACAACCTATTTTGCACCAAAGGAGTGGGAAGGGAACAGCCGGTAGTAGGGACCGGGATGGGGACAAGACCATCAGCACAGGGGACAGAGCAGGGGACAAAGCGCATGTCCCCATCCTGCTGGCTCTGCCGGTGCATGGTGCTGTGCATCCCACTGGGATGGGATATATGGGACTGGATCCGTGCTGGGATGGGACTGGATCCGTGCTGGGACCATCAGCACAGGGGACAGAGCAGGGGACAAAGCGCAGGTCCCCATCCTGCTGGCTGTGCTGGTGCACTGGGATGGGATATATGGGACTGGATCCGTGCTGGGACCATCAGCGCAGGGGACAGAGCAGGGGACAAAGCGCATGTCCCCATCCTGCTGGTTCTGCCGGTGCACGGTCTGTGCATCCCACTGGGATGGGATATATGGGACTGGATCCGTGCTGGGATGGGACTGGATCCGTGCTGGGACCATCAGCGCAGGGGACAGAGCAGGGGACAAAGTACAAGTCCCCATCCTGCTGGCTCTGCCGGTGCACGGTGCTGTACATCCCACTGGGATGGGATATATGGGACTGGATCCGTGCTGGGATGGGACTGGATCCATGCTGGGACCATCAGCACAGGGGACAGAGCAGGGGACAAAGCGCAGGTCCCCATCCTGCTGGTTCTGCTGGTGCACGGTGCTGTACATCCCACCAGGATGGACGTTTACAGGACCAGATCCATGCTGGGACCATCAGCGCAGGGAACAAGCCCCAGATCCCCATCCCACTGGCTCTGCTGGTGCACGGTGCTGCACATCCCACCGGGATGGGGATACACGGGACCGGATCCATGCTGGGACCATCAGCACAGGGGACAAGCTCCAGGTCCCCATCCCTGCTGGTTCATGGTGCTGCACATCCCACTGGGATGGGCATATATGGGACTGGATCCATACTGGGACCATCAGCGCTGGGCTGGGCTGGCCGTGCTGCAGGCAACCCAGGGCCAGAGCAAGTCTGCTCCCGCCGCGCATCGGCCACGCAACGCCGAGCCTTACGTAAGGGCGGCTTTATCCGCCTGCCATCGGGGCTCGTCCTCGCAGCGGGCTGCAAGCGAGAGCTCCCGTTCCCAGTGCGTGGGCGAGCTCTGCTAGCCCCGGGCTGGGCATTGCACAGCTCCTGCACCTCTGCCCGGCCCTGCCTGCAGCTTGTTTGCACCCTGCATGCAACAGGCTGCGATTGCCGGCCGTGCAATCCCCGATCGGCAGCTGATAGTGGGCTTAGCAGGCTGTTTGGGGTGCGAGTGGGCTTTGCAGGGTGTTCGGGATGCATTTTCCCTGCGCTGTGCTGGGCTTTCACCCTTCAAGCTCTCGGGAAGGTGCTGGGTGCGCAGCGCTTGCTGCCTTGGCTGCTCTGCAGCATCCTGCGGGTCTTTGCTCGGTGACGTGCTTCAAGGAGCGAGGAAGCCCCCCAGCACCCGTCGCTGGTGGAGGTGCTGGTGGAAGGGATGCTCCAGCTCCCACAAACCTTCCTGGGTACCAGCGTGCTTTCTGGGGGCAGAAAAAGAGACCTTAGTGGAGAGACTCCTTCTCCAACGAATGCTGAGTCGATGGCTTCACACTGCGTGGCAGGACAAGGCTCGTTTTAGGGTTTGATCGCGCTCGGCTCCATCTCTGCAGGACCCCGGAGGTTTGGGGCTGATTTCGGATGCCATACGGCTGCGGGCAAAGCCTGGTCCCCAGCTCCCCCCACCATTCCCACCAGCACATCGTCAGGGGAACCATCCCCACCTGGTCCAAATCCTCCCTGGTGGGGCAAAGCCACGGGTGTCGAAATTTCGGAGAGCTGTAAATCTAACGTGGCGGTAAAACCTTTAAGCCTCTGTCTGCAACGCACAGGTAAACCTTTAATTCCCCGACAATACAGAGCTAACTCCCAGCTAAATCCTTAATTCCCGCGCGCCGGAGCCCCACGAATTCGCCTCTCTGCAGCCCCAGTGGCATCGGCTGCAGCATCCCTGCTCGTTGGATGGGATCTGTGTGCTCCGGGTGGAAAAGTCCCTGAAAATAGGTGTGCCCCAGGTTCTGGAGCATTTATTGCATTGATCAAAATCTTTAAAATGCCTTTTGCATCTCTTTAAAATAGGAATCACGACAGCTCCTGCATCCCTGCGCTGCCCTGGGGTTGCAGCGTGCGGGGGGGACGATGCTTGCAGCCAAATGCCGTGTCCCAGCTCCCGTCCAACCCCCCTCCTCTAAAAAATCTCAAATATTTCCAGCTGATGTGACATGTTGGAATGAGCTCGTTGCCTGCTCCGGGCTCATAAAGCATCCCCAGCATCCGTGGAAAGACTTTTCCCCCCTCCGGAGCCTGCCGGAGCCGATCCCTGTGCGATAGCGAGAGGGTGCAGCTGCGGAGAGACCCATCCCAGGGGATGCCGAGGGAGCCCGACGGGTTTGGGAGCTCATCAACAGCATGATGACAGCGCCGGGGATTGCTCCACGCGTTGTACAACGCGGGTCCCAGCTGCCGGGAGAACGTTTCCCAACCTGGCGAAACCTGTACAGACGACCCCCCTCTTTCTTAAGCAATTTTCCTGACTCAAGATCCCACCCCGAGTCCGCGGGAGACCGATCTCTGCTGCCTCTTACAAAACATCGCCATCCAAACTGGTTTTCCCATTAATCCCGCTTTCAGGGATTTTTTTTTTTATTATTTTTTTGGGGTGACCACGGGTGCTGTTGGCTCTTTGGGAGGTCTCGTGTCGGACCATGGCGCTGCATTGCCATGGCTTGGCTCTCCCACCGTGCCCACCCACGGCATCAAACATAAATTAACCAAAATCGTGCTCTTTATAGGAAAAACTTGCCCAGGGCAGGAGGGAAGGGAACGGCTCCTTTGGGAACTGGGCAAATCCAGGGGGGACATGGGGAGGGACCGTCCGGCAGTGCTGGGGGGGATGCTCAGCCCTTCCTTAAATTAGTGGCCGTGATATCGACCTGGAGCAAATCCAGAGGATGACACTGTGTCCACCTCCCCAGCAGATTTCTAAGGGGTGAACAGTTTTCTAGACGAATTAAAAATTGCTGATTTTATTTCAGTGCTCAGCAAAAAAAGCAAAAAACTTATTTCAGCGCTCAGCAAATGGTCCTGGTGGGCTCAAACCCATCAGTAACACATCCTGAAGGTACGTCTAGAAACACCCGCAGCCTCTTCCAGCCTCTCCAAGACATAAATTCATTTTTCCCTCTTGGGGGTGACCCGCCGCCACTTTGCACGCATCCTGCCGGGGCTTTGCGACCCGGTGCCGGCGAGCGAAGGGTTACTGAGCCCCGTCTGCTCCGCTCCCCATTGCACAAGGGCGGGTTTGGAGTTTTACTACGAGTTTCAGACAACGAAGGTGTGTCTGCGCTCGGTGCCCGGTGTGTAGGCGTCGGGTTCAGCGCCGTCTTGTCAACACTTGAATATGTTGAGCATCACTCACGGGGCATTCTGTAAGAAACCTATTAACTTAATTACCGAGGCTCGGTGGGTGTGTGTGTGTGCGAGAGCCAGCGTGTGTGCCTCTCATGTTCAAAAATTGGGCTTTCGTCCTTGCGAGACACTTCTGATGCAAGCCCCGGCCTCTGGCTGCCGTGAGATCTCCTCGGCTGCTGGAAGGGATGCGGGGCTCGCGCCGTGCTGCCTGCACACCCGAGAGGCTGCGGGATGGTGGGGGGGGTCAGGGTGGGACCCCCAACCTGCCTGCCTTGGGGATGCCCAACCCGAACATTGGGACCCTGTGACAGCCCTGGGTAGAGGCTGGGGAGGAGTTTAGGATGTAGATTGGTCCTAAATCTGTAGGATTTTGGGGACTTGCCACCCTGCGGTGGCTCTGGTGAGAGATTGGGGAGGGATTAGGATGTAGATTGGTCCTAAATCTATAGGGTTTGGGGACCTGCCACCCTGCAGTGGTCTTGGTTAGAGGTTGGGAAGGAGTTTAAGATGTAGATCGGTCCTAAATCTGTTGGGTTTGGGGACCTGCCACCCTGCAGTGGCCCTGGTTAGGGGTCACGAAGGAGTTAGGACGTGGATTGGTCCTAAATCTGTTGGGTTTGAACCCAAACTGGGCTCTGCCACCTGCATGGGGCCAGCTGGAGCATCCCTTAGGTACCAGCAGCGCTCGCTGTCAGCTTGTGTCGCCGTTTCTCCTCCGTTCCAGCACATTTTGACCCCTTAGGAAAAGGGCTGGGGGGGAGACACACCTTTTGGTCTCTATTTTTGCCCCACCACCCACAAGTGGCCCAAAATAATGGGGGCTGGATGCTCTTGGTGCTGGGGAGGGCTGTCCCCTTCCCCGTAGCAGGAAAACACGTTTCGCGCAGGGAGACGGTGCAGAGACACCCTCCAGCAGCACCGGTGGGCATCCCTGGGGGGTCACCCCCTCTGCTGCTCCTCTCCCCCCTTCCCACCCATTTCTCCGCCGCTTTCGCATCCTCCGGATGAGGATCCGCGGGTCCGAGCCCCGGCGTGGATAAGAGCAGGGCTGCTTGGGCGATGATGAAACGCCGTGAGCGGCAGCACGTGCCTCGCCATCCCCTCCCGACTTTCCCCGCTCCCCCACCCAGCCCGGCTGAAACAGGGCCAGCGCCCTCCCCGCCACCCCCAAAATATGTAAAAAAAAAATTAATTTTCCTTTTCTGGAGCCGGAGACGGGGTAGGGAGCAGGGCGAGTGCTGGGTGCTGGCTCCCAAGGTGGGTTTTTTTTTTTAGGGGGGAGGTACGTGGGGCATTGCACAAACAGCCCCAGGTAGGGCAGCTCAGCCCCCCCACCCCCCCCATTCTTCTTCCCGCGCCCAGAGCATCCCGTGGGAGCCCGGATCCGGTGGACTTTTATGGAAGAACGGGAAGTCCATGGCACCGGCGGAGCAGCCTTGGCAGCCGCGGTGCTGAGCGCCCGCCAGCCGCGCAGCAGCACCGTTAACCCCTCATCCGCGGGGTGCAGGGCTGCTGGGGGGGGGTCCGCAGCCCCCCCAGGGGTATCTATGCCTTGAGTCGGGGGGTTGGGGGATGCTCAGCAGGAAAACGGATGGTGGGAAGGCTCTTCTGGCTCTTTCCCATCGTCTAAACGATCGCAACGGGCTCGTGAGCGTCCCAAAGCTCTCCTCCTTCAAGGACCCCCCCCTTTCATCCAAAAAAATAACACGCAGGAGGGAAGCGGGGCGGGGGGAGAGCTTGTGCTGCTCCAGCGAAGGATGTTTCCTGTTGGAGTTTCTCCCGTCCCAGGGGCAGCTCTGGACTCTCCCTCCGCACGCTGCCAAGTCCCGCCGTCAGGAAGCGGCTTGTTGGAGGGGGGGGGGCACACACACACAGCAGTGGGGCCAAACCCACGGCAGCCCGGATGCGCTGGCGGGGGCCAGACAACACATTCTTCCCCCCCTCAGTGAGTCCCTGCTGGGGCTGTCGTCATTCGATGCGAAGGGGAGACTTTTTGACCAACGGAAGGAGAAAAAAAAAATTAAAAAAAAATATTTAAAAATCAAAAACTATTTTAAAATTTTAAAAAATCAAAAAAATCAAAATATATTTAAAAAAAAATTTAAAAACACACTTCCCCCCGCCCCACCAACCACCTCCGCTCCTTCCCCAGCGCTCCCATCAGATTAATGAAGCCAAAATAGCCGAGTTGGCCCAGAGCGGCAGCAGGGCTGGCACGCGCGGGCTTTGATCCGCCCCCGCGCCCAGGAAGGTGCTGGGCTGGGGATCAGACACCCCAAGGGAGGAGGAATCTGCCGGGGAGGTTTTTGCGGCGTGTGCACGCACCCACCGCTGCCCTCCATCCCCGATGTGCCCCCCAGCCTGCCCCCGGGGTGGGATGCAGGATGCTCATGGCAGCCCGGGGAGGGATGCTCGCAGCATCCTGCCTCCCCATCCCCTGGGTATCACCCCCCAAAATCTGGGCTCATGCCCCTGGGTTTTTAACCGTGATTGTCGCCGGTGCATCAGCGTGGACCCGGATTTTACATCGCATCTGTGGGGCAAAAACCCGCTGGGAAACGCAGGACCACCCTGGGGAGGCGGGAGGGGATGCTGCTTTCCATGAGGCTGGCTGGTGGCTGGGAAATATTTTTTTTTCTGTGATCCTAAAGCTTTTCAGCACAATACGAGGTGACGGGGTGGTTTTTTCACCTAGAAGATCCTCCCGTCGTATCCGATGCCATCCTGTGCGCCGAGCATCACCCGCCGGGCTCCTGCCCTCCTCAGCATCCTTCCCTTGGGACCAGACTGAAGGTCGGAGCATCCCTGCCACCCCCCCATGGAGGGGTGCACGGGTCATGCAGGGGGGGTTCAGCCCCACGTGCCCCCCCAGATTATTGCTTTTTACCACGTTGGGGATGGTGACAGCGCTGGGAACGCGCTGGCACTTTGCCGAATAAAATCTCTTCCCGTCCCCAAAGGCGAAGCCGCCGGCAGAGTCTCGGCGTGGGTGCATCCTCCCGGCTGGCCCCAGGGAAGGGTTTCACCGCTCTCGTCCGCACAGAACGGGGCTACGGGCCTTTAAATGACTGAATTAGGCAAAATTTGGTGGTTCTCCAAGAATCCTCCGGAAATCTGCTCGCTGGAAAAGCAAGCTCATCTTAAAGCTACAAGCAGGCAGAGCAAACAAGTTTTACACTCTCAAAAACTGGAGAGATTCGGGATGGAAAAGACCTTCTCGGTCCTACCCAGCCCTTTTTCTGGCCAGTTCCAGCTTGTTCCTCGTGTTGAAATCTCAGGGGCTTTGCTCGTGGCCGTGGAACCTCGCGGCGTGAGCCTTTCTCTGGAGTTTTTGCAGCGGTTTGCCCCGTCAGAACTGGGGGTGGTGGGGTGCCCCTAACTGGGGGCGTGGAGGGGAACCTGCCCCCCAGCTCCATGGGGTGAAGATCCCCAGGATATTCTGGGGAAGGACCAGGCTGGTCCCCAACCCCGGCGCAGCAGAGCGGCTGTGTTCCAGCGGCTGCTGGGAACATCGGTGTCGCAAGCGCTGCGTTCGAGCCGTGCCACCCCGCCACAGCGAGCGAAAACCCAACGGGGTGCAAACACTGCCCTTCCCCTCCTGCCCCCTGTGTCTGAGCCTTCCTCAGCCCTTCCTCCTCCTCCACCTCCAAACCCAGCACCACTTCTCCCCCGAGCAGTGCAGCATCCCTGCAGCATCCCTCCTCATCCCACCGGTACCCCGGAGGCAGGGGATGCTCGGGGGGGTCCCGGCTGGCTGGGTGCAGGATGAAGCCCACCCCAGTCCCCCCCGCAAGCTGGGCCAGTAGGTCAGGGTGACTCATGTGGCAACCAGCCCTCGCCGCCAGCTCGCCCGCAATTGCAACACCGCGAGGATATTAAACCCAGGCAGCCGCCGAGCCCGGCATCGGCGCAGCTCCCTAACCCGCCCCTGGGGTTGCTATCAACATCCCTGCTGCTCTGAGCAATCGCATCCATCATTTATCATCCCGGCTTACAACACAGGCCCAGGGGCTGGGAGACGGGGCGGAATCGTGCAGGATGCGATTGCAACGTGCTCCAAAAGGGTCTTTTTTTTTTTTTTTTTTTTTTTTTGGGGTGCGTCGGGTTGCAAAAACCCCACCGGGTGCTGCTGCCTGCTGCTGCTCCGGTTCTCAGCAGCAGAGACGGCGTAGACAGCAGAGCGTGTACATCCTTTCCCAAAATCTGATTTAAATCCTCCTTTTATTCAACCGCTGCAATTTTCTTGCTTAAACCAACCCTGATGCTCCCCTAGCAGGGACCCAGGAGGGGAGCAGCGGCAGGAAAACTCTTTCACGCGGTTTCTTGGCAAGGAAGCCAACCCTGACTCCCAGCTCCATCACTTGTCCCCACGCTGCGAGTGTCCCGGCAAAGCCACAGCTCACGTGCCCTCCTCCAGCGGCTTGGCTGCGCATCCGGGGCTCCGGAGCATCCTGCATCCCAGTCATCCCATTCCCCCATCCCAGTGCCACCCGCTGCTTCTGTAATATCCCAGGTGGTTTAAAAGAAAAAAGGAAAAGAAAAAAAAACAACAAGCAAAACAAACCCTCCTTTTTCAACAGAAGTGTTTTGGCTGAAGTTTCCAAACCACGGGGTGTCATCACAGCCTCCGCCCCGCTGGCTCCGACCCCTCACCTGCAGCGGGGGGGAACGGTGCAGAGAGGCAGCAGCGCCTGAGCCAGGCAGGGATCTGTCGCAGGCTGGAAAAACCCACCCAGCAGAGCCTCCCTCTTGTGAACTGGGACATTCTGGAGCTGCAGACACCATCCCTGGGCTCCTGGGATGCCCGGCGAAGGTCTCTGCAGCGTGCGGACCCCGAGCACCTCGGGTTATTGAGTGCAGCATTTTGTCTCTGCTGCTTTCACGCTCTTAGATTAAAAAAATCTCGCAAAGAGCCAAAGGCCGAGGTGATTTATGTTTATTTTGCTTACTTAATAACCCTACAGCACGGCCTTCCCTGGGGCATTGGGGTGTATCAGACAAGCATCCATTTAAATCACACCCGTGCCCAGTATTTATTTTTTAATATCTTTTTATGGTAGCCTTCCCCATTTAGAGCCATCTATTAAAAAAATTAAAAAAAAAAAAAGCCAAGGAGCTGTAATCACTCCCTAATAACCCTAAAAGCCATCAGGGTGGGTTGTTGGCGATGCTGACCCCGGAGAGGGGGATGAGAGGCTGGTGGGAGCCGTGTCGGAGCGGTGACATCCCAGTGTCACCCAGTCCTGCTCCAACCTGGGGACTCGGGGGTGGCGACAGGACCCCTGGAGCTGCTCCTGTTGACCCTCGGGGGGCTTTCCCGGGGGCTCTGATGAGCCTGGGTTCATTTATTTGGGAAAAAACGTGTCCTGGTGGGATGCTGATGCTGAATCCAGCAGGTTTGGGGGCTTGTGGCAGCGTCGGTGCACAGAGAGGCAGATGCGGCGGCCGTGGGGCACCAGCCCGCCCGGGTTCAGCTTTTCCTCCCCACTTGCCGAGGTTCTGGATCTGCTCTAAAGAGACGTTTCCTGGGCAGAAATTCCCTTTTTTCCCTCTGTCTGTGGCTCAGATGCACTTTGCCAAACTTCCCCGGGCAGACTGGCAGCGAAGGAGGGAAATATCACCCGGAATGGTGAAATTCCAGGAGAAATAAAGGGAATTAAAATAACAGGGCTATGGGTATGGGGGATTGACAGCTGGGGCTGGTGCCTGTATCCAGCCCCATACATCCTGCGCAGGGACATGGTGCTGGACCACCAGAGCTGCCGCAAGGAGCTGGAGGCTCTGGAGCCCTGGATTTCTCTCCTGGCGTTTGTGTGCGTGGAAAACAGAGGCTGGGCAACCAGGAACCGGGCAGAAAGTCGGGCTGGAGGGGTGGGGTACCCGGGTTTTGGGGTCCGAGGGTCCAAAGTTGCCTGTGCCATGTCCCCAGCTGTGCCATGTCCCCAGCTGTGCCACATCCCCAGCTGTGCCACGTCCCCAGCTGTGCCACGTCCCCAGCTGTGCCACGGGAATGAACCGGGCTCCAAGCAGGAGCCGATGGCCCTGAGTCATCCCAAGGATCCGGGAACTGGGGCGATGGGGAAGCACCGGAGAGGCTGAGGATAACATCTGGGGCTGGTTCCAGCAGGAAGGGGAAGGCTCCTCTGGGTTTTGGGGCGCGATGGGATCTGGCACCGGCTCTGGGCTCTCTGCTGGGTTTGGGGGTGGGTTCACGTGTGGCCACGGGGACACTGGCCTCGGTGCCATCTCTGCAGCAAGGTGACGGCGCAGGGATGCTGGGGAGCATCCTCACTCCCTGCGTGCTCCCCACAAACCTCTTTCTTGGTCTCCTCCCACCGTCACCTGCGCTAAGTCGTTCCCTGCCCTGGGAATTCGCTGTTAAAACATTTTTCTGAGAAATACAGTAGCCAGGAGAGACCCTTCCCCCTGGGTGGGACCTCCCCACCTCGGTGGGCTTTTCTCCCCCGAACTCCTTCCATCTTTCTTTGCATTTTTCTATTTTTTTTCTAATTCCTTTCCCGACGGAGAGAACACGGCGTGGAGGCACCAAGCTTTAGTTCGGTGGCATAACAAACGTTGGCATAATGGGATGTGACATTTAGAATTAAAAAAAAAAAAAAAAAAGGATTTGCATGGTAGGGGCTGACAGGCTCCTTCGGGCACCAAACCCCAGCTTGACGGTGATGGGAAACACAAGGGTGGGCTGGAGCCGCGCCGGCGGGGAGAGGGTCAGGGCGGCGTGGGCGAGCCGGGGCGGTTCGGGACCATCCCACGCCATGGGATCGGCGTGGAAACGGAGCTAAAATGCAAATAAATGGGCAGCTGAGCTGGGAAATGCCAGAGTTTGGGAGTGCTGGGAGCTCGGCGAGCCCTGCCCTGCTCTCTCGTGGCCTCTCTTCACGCAGAAATAATTGGAGGGAGAGTTTCTCTTGGATCGGGGTTTTTTTTTTTTTTCTCTCACATGCTTTTTGTTGGAAAGCTCCGGCAGGATGAGGCTGAAAGTTCCTGGGAGCCAGGGTTGGAGCGATGCTCTCCGCTGGCTTGGTGGGATGGAGGAAAACCCAAAGTGTGCCCCCTCCCCTGCAAGGATGCGGCCGGACGGATCCGCACCCAGCTGCAATTGGCATCTTATTCATTTATTTGCATCTTATTCCTTTATTTATGTCTTATTCCTTTATTTGCCATTTTTTAACATCTTATGCCTTTATTTGCCTTTTTTTTGTGTCTTATTCCTTTATTTGCCATTTTAAAAGATCTTATTCCTTTATTTGCCATTTTTTAACATCTTATGCCTTTATTTGCCTTTTTATTTGTATCTTATTCCTTTATTTGCCATTTTTTAGTATCTTATTCATTTATTTGCCATTTATTTAGATCTTATTCATTTATTTGGCACACTTTGCTTGCAGGAGGCTGGGTTGCCATCCCAGCAGCTCTGCCCTTGCCGGGATGCTCCCCAGAACCTATTCCCAAATCCCGACCTCTTTATAAAGATCCCAGAAAGTGAGAATCGCAAAGCTGGGCTCCTGCCCGCGCCGCCTTCGAAGCCGCCTTCCCCCCGTGGAGCTGGCGTGCCGTAAGCGAGCGGCGCGGGAGGAGCCCCGGGATTAACTTCCCCCCTCGCCTAATTGTTGGTTAATCACATCAGTGCTGCTGCCGCCCCGCGGGACGTGACCCCCGGCACCCGGCTGAGCCCCACGGGGGTCCCTGGGGTCCCCAGGGCCGGGCTGGGGTGAGGTCCCGGCGAGGCGGCGGCCGCTCAGCCCCCGTTCTGCTGCTCAGCCCTGGGTCCCATCCGTCATCTGTTTGTCCTGGTCCCCTGCCAGCGATTGTGCCGATTCCCACACCCACTTTCCATCAACCCTCCGTCCTCACCCGGGCGAATCGTTGGCACGTTCGCCACCCAGCCCTTTCCCCTCCTCTGCGATGGGATCAGACACGTTCCGGAGAGGGGGAAGAAAGGAAAGAGAGAGGGGGGGAGAAAAAAAAAAAAAAGATCAAGAGGAAAACAAAATGTGACTCACTGCTTTCTTAATTTATTTGTATTTATTTATTCTCCCCCGCCCTACGCTGCGACGTGCAGCACCGAGGGCTGGCTGCGATCTGCTGGAAAACCTCGGCACAGCCAGCGTCCCGCTTGGGAATGGGGTGGGGGGAATAATTTTCTCCACTTTTTGGCCAAGGAAAAGAGGCACGGAGAGGAGCTCCTGGCAGGGAAATTGTGTGGCACAGATTTTTCAGGCTGTCCAGTATCCCACCAGCATCCCACCAGCATCCCACCAGCATCCCGTGTCCCACCGGCACTCGACGCCGCACGACACGGTCCGGAGGGTGGAAATATCTGATTCCACCTCCTTCCTCGGCAGGGGAAAGAGAGCAGGAGAGGATAAAAGGCGAGGAAGCTGGAATGGTGTCATTAGGAACTATTAACGCTCCCATAAAAGGGGCATTAATAAACGCCGCGGCTCGTCAGCCTCCATTAGCTCCGCTCGTGGCGGGGATCTGCGGGGCGTGATGCTCAAAGGGGCTGGGGAGGGGGGATATTCCTCCCTGCAAACCATTGCCCCCCATACTGGCAAAAAAAAAATCCGCTTCCAGGCTGCAGGTCCCCTTTGCTGGGGGAAGGAAAGCTCGGAGGAGAGCGTGGGGCTTCGCACGCCCGTTCCCACCGCACGCAGAGTTTGCTCCTTTGCTTTTTAAACAGCTGGTTAGTTTGAAAAAAAAAAAAAAGGAAAAGAAAGCAAGGCAAGGTTGACAGTGCTCATCTCGACTTTCTCCCTCCCGCCCTCTTCCTGTTCAAGCCTCTTAAAAGGAACTTTATCCTTTGACTCTCCCATCCCCGGGGCGAGCCAGAACCCACTGCAGCAACCCACGGCAGCGGGCAGGGAAACTGGGAGGAGGCTCGGCCTCTCCCGATAAGCCCATGGCAAAGCCAGGAATAGCAGCGAGGTCCCCGCGCGGGAGCAGCAGCCCTGCCCGGAACAGAACAAACCTCCAGCCCGGCCTTTGAAGAGCGGGGAGCTGGCAGCTGGCCCAGCTTGGGGTTTGCTGCGAGTTTCTTCTGCCAGCCCGGCCCCGCAGGCTGAGAGCGGCACAGCTGGGGGAGCCGGCACAGCTGGAGGAGATGGGCACGCATGGCTGGGTGGAGCAGATGTGCACAGCTGGATGGAGGAGGCGTGCATGGAGCCTGGGAAAAGGGGATGTGCACATCTGGGCAGGTTGTGTTGGCACATCTGGGCAGAGAGGGTGCGCACATCTGGGCAGAGCAGCCATGCACGTGTTGGTGGGCTTGTTATGCACATCTGGACGGAGCAGGGGTGCACATCTGGGCAGGTTGTGGACACGCATCTGGGCAGAGGGGCGCGCGCATCTGGGCAGAGCAGAAACACGTATGCGGGCGGGCTCATCCTGCACATCTGGGTGGAGCAGACATGCACATCTGGGCAGGTTGTGCTCCCACATCTGGGCAGCCCAGGCAGTGAGCAGCCAGCGCAGCCCCACGGCCTCGTGTCCCCCCCAGCACACCCAAAGGTCCTTCACCCGGCATCCTGCGTGTCGCCTTCCCCTTCCCCTCCAAAAGTGCCGCTCGCTGCCCAAAAATCTGCGTCATCACCCCACTGGCATCGGGATATTTTCGGCTCTGGGTGCCAAGGTGGTGAGCCAGCGGCGGGGAGCCGCTAGCCAGGGACCTGGTGACCTTTGCCGTGCCACCGGCAGCTCTCAGGAGGCTGTCACCGGCCGTGAGCCAGTGCCAAGCAGGTTTCTTTTTGGAGAAAGCAAAGCTTTGATCCCGAAGAGCCGGGGAGCCGACCACGTTCCCCTGCGTGCACTTTTGCTTTGTGCTTTATCTGATGCATCTTTTTTTTTTTTAATTTTTTTTTCGGGATAATAACTCCCAGGGCAGGTTAGGACGGAGGAGCCCTGGCAGCGGCGGGTGTGTGGGCAGGACTGGAATAACGGGTGCCGTAGGAGAGGATTTACGAGCGCTGGCGGCGGCAGCGACGGGAGGTGGGGGCTGGCCGGGAATAGCACAGCAGGTCAGGGGTGAGGCGGCTTCTGCGGGGCCAGGATGTGGCCAGAGCTCCCGTCGCTGCCCCTTGGCCGTGAATCCCATCCCCAAGGGATGCTCAGGGGTCTGGGCAAAGCCTCCATCCTCCGGGGAAGCGTCCCAGGGCGGGGATGGAGACCCAAGCCTGCGGGATTGAAGGCGAAACTGATGGGGCAAAGCTTTGGCGTGGGAATGCTGGTGCAAATCCCGGTGGTCCTCAGCCACACCGCTGCCGGTCCCTTCCCACCCAGGACAGGGCATCCCTCCGGAATACCGGTGTGCTGAACGGCACCGAGGCTTTTACCGGGGTTATTGTGGCTGTCCCCGTGTGTCACAGCCTGCTCACCGACCCCACTCACCGGGATGTCACCCTCTGTGTGCCGGTGGCAGCATGGTGACAGCATGGTGACGGCACCGCCCGCGGGCTGGGGCTCTGTCCGTCAATCCTCCAAATCCCAAACACCCCCAGAAAGCCCCCAGCATCCTCCTTCCCCCCCCCTGCCCCGGGAGGTTTGTTCCCCAATGGCCTTTGCAAGGAAAAATGTTGGAAACGAATCCCCGGGGGCAGCCAGGGGGCAGGAGGGGTCTGTCCCCCCACGTCCTGCTCCCGGGGGTCTCAGTGGCACCTCACCCCCCTCTTCTTGTCCTTTCAGGGTGCAGAGCTGAGGACTGGGGACATCAAAGGACATGTGCTGACGGGTGAGTGCAGACCCCGACGGGGCCGCTGGGGCTGGGGGCTGCGGCGAGGTGGTGGCAGAGCTGGGGACAGGGACACGAGGGAGGACATGAGGGGGTCCCACTGGGCGCTGTCTGAACCAGGAGCTACTTTTTCTCTTGATTTTCCTAGAGGCAAAAGTGGTTAAAAAAATCCCCAGCAGCTGGGAGAGCTCCAAAGCGGCGCAGAAAGGGTGGGGGGCGGGCGGGGGGGTGGAAACACAATCGGAAAACCCCCGAGATAAAAGCGGGTGAATCCCCACAGCTCCTGTGATGTTGCACCAACAAAGACTTTTGGTTCCAAACAGCCCAGGCTCCGCTCAGGGCTTTACACCCCCGGGGAGAGGGGCTGGGGGCTCGCCCGGCTGCGGGTCACTGAGCCCTGGTGGGACGTCCCTTGGTGTCACATCCCCTGTCCCCAGCGGAGGGCAAGAGGGGCGGCTGCTGGCATCGGGGGGTCTCCCCCCCAGGGGTGTCCCTCTCCTGGGGATGATCGTCCCACTCTGTCCTCGATGCACTGGGCTCTCCCAGCTGCGGGTCACCGAGTCCTCTTGTCACTTGGTGTCACATCCCCTGTCCCCAGCGGAGGGCAAGGGGCAGCTGCCAGCATCAGCAATGCCATGCACGGGGGTCTCCCTTTCTCCTGGGGACGACATCTGTCTGTCCTTGATGCCCCGATGCTCCCAACCAGCTGCGGGCTGCACATCTGGCCAGCTGTGCGCTGCTCGCTCGCCCTTGGCTGGGTTAAAGCCACGCACGGTGTCACCGTGGCACTCAGGGACATGCTTGCCTCTGCGCTGAACATCTGCAGCAACGTGGGGGAACAACTCCCAGCACCCCAAAACCCGCTGCCTGGACCACCCCAGCATCCTCCCCACCAAACCTGGGTGTGGGGGGACCCCAAAACCCCAGCAGCTGGGGGTGGACAAAGCACCCCGGGCCCCCCCAGGGCAGCTGGAGGGGTGAGGGGTGCTGGGCACGCACCGGAGGGGTGCTGGGGGTCCCAGGCTTGTCTCCCCCCAGGGAGGCTGCACCCAGCGTGGGGGGGCTGGGAGGGGGCACGGCAGGGGTGGGAAGGGTGATGGGGGAGAGGT
>WKFP01014273.1:22411-43572 GCA_011057875.1 Pterocles orientalis
TCCTGGAATGAGACGGGCAAACGCAGGACATAAAGAAAAATAAGTTGAAAAGAAAGGAAAAAAAAAAAAAAAAAAAACCACAACCCTCCAGAGTTGCGAAACGAACACTTTCTGCATGGACACGGGAAGCACATAAATAAACAACTGAAGGGGAATCTGAAAGACTGTTGCTTCTCTTCCCCCTCCTCTTTACACATTTCCAGAAACCGTAACAAAAAAGCCCTCCCCCCCGAAAGCTCCTGCCCCTGGCTCCGTGCCACCCCCGCTGCGGCCAGCCCTGGCATCCCTACCTGTTGCGTAAAGTGCAAAGACGGGACCGACCGCATCCATCCCAAAGAAACCGAAAAAGGAACGAGGGACCGCTCACGTCCCCTCCACCTGCCCTCCGGCCGCCCCTACGGGGGACGCCCGCCGCGGGCGCTGCCGCCAGCCACGGCGCGGTCTCGGGGCGGAAACTGCGGCTGCCCCCGCACCCCCCAGCCTCGGCCCCCAGCCCCGGCCCTCGGGCGGCCGTCGGGTCTCCGAGGTCCCCGGCGAAAGTTTGTCGGGGCGGGGCGGGGGCGTGAGGCGGCCTCGCCGCGGAACAAAAGACGAGCAGAGCTACGACTCACCTTGGAGGGAGGGAGGCTGCACAGACACCTTCCGCCTCTCTCCTCCTCCTTGTCCTTCCCAGCCCTCCCCCGGCCCTGTGGCGACGGCGGGGCCACGGGACAGGCTCACGCCGGGGCGTGGACACGAGAGCGTGTGCGCTCGGCTCGGCCCCGACGAACAAAGGCGCGGGAGAGCGGCCCCTCCGCCCCCGCGGTGCCTAACTTTCTGCTGCCCACCTCGCACCCCAGTGTCCCCACCCCACGCTCGAGGAAGGGCGTGGATCGGAATGGGGCGGCCCTGCCTGGAATGAGACCCCCACGTCGGGGCGGCGGGGATCCCCCGCCCTTTGTCTGCACGTGAAGGGGAGGGTGCTGAGGGTGCGCAACACACGTGTGCGTGTCCCATGAATGTGGTGTGTACCCAGGGACAGCACTGGGTGAGGGGAGGAAGGTGTGCTGGCACAGGCTCGGTGCAGCCCTGGGTGCTGTCCCCCTCCCAGAGCCACCAGGCCCTGTTGGAGCAGACTGACCAGGTGTGAAAGATGCCCCTTGCAGCTTGGTCTTTTTTGGTTTTGCTCTCCATAAAAACAAAAGCAACCCTGAGGAAGTTACTAGGAATTGGTAATTAATAGCAGCCCCCACCCACTAGGGTAGTTTGTCAAAGTCATAAAACAGATTATGATCCTGAGATGTGTTTTTTTTTTTTTAGAAGGAAAAACAGGATGGTAAGGGTATAGTATTTATCCTTTGTCATCCTGTTGACACCTCCTACAGCCCCTGATCACCTAAATCCCTTCCTATTTCCCTCCAGTCCATGCTAACAGCCCAACTTGTCCTTCCAGCTCCTTCCCCCGCCCCATCCATCTTCCCTAGTTTGGGAGCTTTCATTCAAACCATTCCCTCCTACCCAGTGCTGTCAGCCTCAAAGTCTTGTTCTTCAAAACATTTAAGAACTCCCCACTCAGGACGAAGCTTTTCATCCAACTACCCCAGAGAAAATGCCGTGAGCTCCTCCCTTCTGCCTCCACCTCTTCCAGCACTGTGTGATGGATGTTGCTCTCAAACGTAGTCTTCCTACATTCTGCTGCAGCGTACTTTGCTGTTGCTTTTCATTCTAGCTTTCTGACCTGAAGTGACACTGCATAATGCAGTGTTAAAACCCAGCATGTGCAATGCCTCCCTATATTCATTCTTCTTTGCCATTCCTTTCACCTCACTCTCCTTTTCTGCCCTTCTCCATTGTGTGCTCTGAAGCAACTATCAAAACACTTTTACAATTTCTTCCTGAATTATTTTACAGACTGTTTCTCCTTTCCCTCAATATCTGACTTTTTCACTAATCCTGGATTTTTATTCTCCCCATCTACACTACTTCCCTCATTGTTTTACCCATCTTTCTAACTCCTCACTTTTGTTTTCCTAATCCTTCAGTTTCATGGAGGGAAGAGGAATGTTGGCTGCACCGTAGCCTTTCCATTATTCCCATCCTTATTTTCTCTGCTTTTCACATGCACACTTTAAGTAACACACATTGATGTCCAATGAACGTACTCTTCTGATAACACATATACAGTTTTTGGCTAGGTCTCTTTCCTACATGGCCCCAAATCCAGTGGAAGGACGTGCACTGTGGCACAACCAAACGTCATATAAAGGACTACTCTTAGCCCATTTTCTGGAAAAGCACAAATTGTACAAGAGCTCCTGGTTTTGTGGGATTTTGGTTTTGTAAGACATCCAAGCCACTTTGCATAACTTTGTGAGGATGGTGATTTGCCCCATGGCCTGTCAGCTGAGTTGGAGTAGGGCAGGTGAATGGCATCACCTGTGTCCACTTTGCCCCCAGCCCTCAAAGTTCAAGGACAAAAAGTGTCTAAACAAATCATATATTGTAATTCTCTAGTACAAACTGTATTTAAACAAGATATGTCTTTGCCTTATTATTTCATTATGAGGCATAAAGATTAACTAATCATCGGATCAGAGGCCATTGGTTGCCTAGGGTCCCATGATTGTGACCTGATTGCATCCAATCTGCACAAACAGAAGACTGTCACTGCTGAGAACACGTAGCTGAAGAGCTAACTGAGCAAGGATGAGAAATATTAGAAAAATTGATCAAAAGGGAAAAATACTAGAAACATTTCAACAAAAGTTACTGCTTCTAATAGAAGAATTTACTTGATGGATAAAAGGCTGTCTGTAGTCAAGACAATAAAATTTGGTTAAAATCCCTTTGTGGTTCATTAGCCAGGTAAAGGCAAACATTAAACATTAAAAAAGAAGGCCTAAGAAGCATGAAAAAGAGAGCAATTTATGATAATTAACATGAAATAGAAATTACACAGTGTAGAAAATTACTTGGAAAAAGTCAAAAACATTGCAGAAAAATTCCCATCTGGAATGGATGGAATTCAAATAATTTTACAGTTAGCGAGGAATGAAGCATCTTCTAACAGTGCTCATAGCCTGTCAGGAGACACAGCAACAATTTTAATTATGATACAAAATGCACTAATAATGGGTACCTGTGTTCTGTAAGTGGAGAAAGACAGCACGCAGGTCACGACCTACTCCTTGGTCTGTTGGTCACTGAAAAAGCTTTTGGGCAGCACCTAGCTCCAATAAACATTAAATCCTTAGCCCCAAATGCTTTGCACCCTAGAATCAGAAAGCACTTAGTAATTTATGTCACAGTGATGTTCAGCTTAATAAACCTTGGAATGTCATGGAAATTACGGAAATCTATTACCCATGTTATACTAATATGACAAAGGCATAATGACCAGATTACAGATCAGATGAGCAGAATGACCCAGATTACAACACTCCATTTTGACCGACATCAGTCCCTTCCAAAATAATGGAAAGGATTAAACTCAGAGGAGAACAATTATGATTCTAACACAGTGTCCATTCATTTTTAATTCTTCTTTTTACCTTTGCATTTAGTTTTCACTGTAGCTGAAGGATGAGTTTTACGGCTGATCTACCAACAGCTCTGCATGCCGACATCTGGTTTGAAGAAAACCACAATGAAGAAATTGCCCATAGTGCCAACATTTAAATATTTCCAAATGGTAGTGACCTAGTCTCTCCTGGCTCCCAAATAATGGGAACAAGTAACACAAACTACCTACACTTAGTTTTTAAATCCCCAGTTCCCTCACCACACAACCACATTCTTGTCAGTTCTTTCAATCTCAGATATCTGATGATCTTTCTGTCTCCATATACATTTTATTCTGCTTCCCAAGATTCCTTGAGGAGAGGCTTCAGTGAAATGCACTCTAGACATAAATTCAGGACTTTTAAGATCAGAAAAGGTCATTCAATCATCATATAAAAAGGTCAAACTGGACAGAGAATGTAATCCACTTTCTCCTGTATTTATCCTGGCCAGCCACATTCTGCAGTTTAACTTCCAGAAGGGCTTTCCATTTTGCTAAAACATTAAGTGATACACAGTCAACCACTTCCCTTAAGAACTAAGTCAACTGTAACTCTTGCCATTAAAAAGAACAACAACAACAGCTGTACTTCACTTTAAATCAAAATTTGTTTGGCTCTAGCTTGTAGTTACTTTTTAAAATTTTATGTCTTGCCACCACATTAAATTAGAGTACAGCTAATTTTATAAGTGACCTTTTATAAATTTCATTCTTGTCTGAAAGCAAGACTGGCTGCACAGGACAGGAAACCTTTCTGCACTTTTTTTTTTGTTTTAATCTCTTTGAGAGATTACTTACCTTAACTTGTTTAAACTCCATTACATTTACCAAGAAAACATGCAAATGCTTGAAGTTCACCAGCTGGGTGGGTTTTTTGGAGCTTTGACACTCATTTAACCCTTGGTTGCCACAGTAATGACAATGGTCTTTTTAAAGCACATATGAGTGCGGTAGCTTTTTGACTTCCTATATAAATTTTGTTACGGAAATGAGCAGAGTCCAAAAGCACATCACCTGTGGGCTTCTTCAGATTAAACAGCCAGTGGCTGGTTACCTGTGATTTTCAAGAGGCTGAATTTGAAGACACCACATGATCCCTTCTGACCTTTGTTCCTGGCTGTGTGGAAGAAATTCAGACTATGCAAGATCCAGAGCATTCCCCAGAAGAGGAGGGTGAGTTTCAGTTCTTTCTATTTTAATAGATGCCACAAAGAGATGGTGAACTTCAGGAGGGAACCATAGAATCACTAAGGTTGGAAAAGACCTCAGGGATCATCAAGTCCAACCATCAACCCAACACCACCCAACCCACTAGACCATGTCCTGAAGCACCACATCTACACGTTTCTTGAACCCCTCCAGGGACGGTGACTCCACCACTGTCCTGGGCAGCCTGTTCCAATACCTCATCACTCTTGAACTCACAGCAAAGTTAGCATACATCACCTACAGCAACTATCTTTGCTTTTACTGTGAGAAAAGACTGTGCAAAAAGCTATGTAGTGTTGCTTGACCCTGTTTCCCTCAGAAGTGTACTGCCACTCAGCTTCCAAGAGCACCTGAACATTTGGACTTGCCCATGAGCTGTTTGATGTTGCCATGTGTAGGAAGATGGGCAACACAGCAGAAGATCAGCAAAAGGTGGCCTTTTAGGAGACAATTCAGAGCACCTTCTGGGTTTTTCTAGAAATTTTTTGCTTCCCCTTCTGTTTTAGGTTTCTCTATGCACAGGCTGATTTCACCGTTACTCTCTTTTTTAGAAGTAAAAGTCAAATTATTAGGTCAACCCACTCATGTAAATGTGAAGACCAAGACAGACAAGCCTGCAAATGAAAGAATTATTTTGGATTGGATATATTCTTGTCTGGACACATATAGTCAGCAAATTCATAGGATGTTTATTTTGGAAATGCATGTACTGGAAACATCTGCTTACCAAAAAAAAAAAAAAAATCTGTATTATTCCGAAAGCATAGAAAAACATGAGCTTTCCATGAGCTTTCCAGCACTGCATTCTTTTGAATAACCTAAAGGTTGTTCACAACGTCCATACTCTAGAGAAAGAAAATACAGTTTGTAATTGATTCTCAACTACCTGCATTTTCCTTATGTTTTTCCCTAAGCCAGAAAAAGGGTAGTGAAATCCTCTCTGAGCTTCTTTTCCATCAAGTGTCCATCTTGATCAAGACAAGTCAAAGCTCAGAGACCCCATTAACGTTACTTCTCTATTTATGTGTACATTTTTAATATGTGCACCAGAACCTCTTTGTCAGCTAACTTTATATATTTTTCTCCTTTTTTTTTGTCCCATTTAACCCACCCTTTTTATTTGGCAAATCACTAACTTGATACACACCTGGTTCTGTTTTAACTGTTTCTGCCACTTTTCCCTCCAGAGCCTATGGTTCTTCTAACAGATCTTGTACAAGAATCCCTAGAGGAACAGATAATTTCCAAACAAATCCAGACAAATGTTTAGTTCAGCAATATGTTAGTGTATGACAGTTGCTATTGCCATCACAAGCTGAACAAACAGGCCCATTTTATGTTATCCTTAACAGACAGGGGGAAAAAGATTACTTTTCCACATTCTTGTTCCCATTTAGTCTATTATAAGTAGTACTCAAATAGAAGGTTATTACAGTTAGAATGAGACGAAATTTGGGGAGTTTTGGTTTCAGCCTTACTTTCTTCTTCCTTCAAGTTTTAAAACATTAACTTGGACTCCTTCATTCCTGAAAATTTTTCATCTAAGACATATTAAGTTTAAATACAGCTACAAAAATTAGACATTGTATAAAGATTGGGTAATGTACATAACACCTTCAAAATTGTTAGAAAAAATGGCAGTTTGTTTTGAATGTTTAAAACTACTGTCCTGAATATACTGCTTGATAATATTTCTTCTTCTCACCTTCAGACAATGCTCCGGTTATTTCTAGTTGCTTTACAACTGATTTAATTAATTCTCCTCCTCTCTGGCTTATATGGAAAATGTCAGCCTTTCTAATCACATCTTTTAAGAAATCACCCCACTGTGCTGACAAAGGCACTGGACTAGAATTGTAGTCAGTATGATCTCTTTGATTCATCCATCTGTTTGAGGAGTCAGATGAATATCTGTGAATCACGGAGACTGGAAAATCCTTGTCTTGAATTCCCTCCTATAGAGAATATACAGAACAATACCAGGAAAATTATTTAAATCCTACTTACAATCTCGGCCTTGTTTAACAGGGCTTTGTGCACCTTATTATCATATAAAACACTTGCTTGTAGCTTAATAATGTCTTTGTGCCTTCATAATATGACCAGATAGATAGATAGACAGATAACAGGCAGGGGTTTTGTGGCTGGCCCAAAATCTAATTTGGGATTTCCCCATCTCTGCAGCCATAGGCCAGTTCTCCAAAAACATGCACTTCTGCTTCACGGGGAGTGGGTGCAGTCACACAGTCTGAAGCCCTCAAGAAAAAAAAAAAATAATTCTGTCTATGACACAGCACACACTTCCCCTGCGTGCACGAAGTGACAGGAGAAGGAACCAACACAGAGAGAGCAAAGCTGTTCCTCTTCTTCTGACTCTGGGCGTCCCCAGGTACCAGCAAGGACCAGAGCACACGAGGCTTGTGCACCCAGAGGGGTCAGCCCTTCCTGGGACAGCTGGAAAGCACCAGATGAAGGATGGAGGGAGAGGGCAGCTGAGGAAAGGGAAGAGGAAGAAGGACAGACTTTTCTCCACCACCCTGGCAGAGCCCATGCAAGCAGGCAAAGCCTTCTCGAAGCACTGGGCTAACTGTAGGGATGCCCTGCACGTTCAGCACACGGCCAGCACAACAGGGGTTTGTCACTCTGCACAATAACATGTTGTCCTGGCCACAGATCCAGCAAGCCAGCCCTGCCTCGACTTTGGCCTGGGTGAGTATTGGCCTCCTGGATCTTTACATCTCAGGAGTCTGACCCTTTCCACAGGGAAATAGGTATGACAAAACTGAGGACATATACCTGCTGTTGTGAAGGACAATGTAATAGCATTTACTTTCGCAAGAAATATCAAGGTCACTCTAAGTACAGAAATACTATACCAGCTCTGGTAAAACCAGCATAGTAAATACAGACATGAGATTAACTGTCTGGTTTCCCATTTGCCTGTGAGCTCTATTACTGTTCTTTGTTCCTTCACCTACAACCTCTACTATTGTCTTTTTGGTCTTCCAGGTCAATACGTTTATCAGTTTCAACACTGTCACTGCTCTCAGATTTTTTTCAAATGAAACCTCATCTGGAAAGTTGCAACCCTATTCTGTTCGTGACTTATTAAAAAATATTGTGCCTTTGACTTCTGCAGAAGACTTTCTCTCAGTAATAGATCCATATTCATAAAAAGGTTGCTATGCAACCTTATAATTTTATTCTCCTTTTGTCACTGTTTACACAAAATATTTTACCTACCCTGCTAACATTTTTTAAATGTTTCAATAAGCACTTATTAAAATACAAACTATACTCTAAAAAAACAGCATCTAGAGGAACCCCAGTCTTGAACAAGGTTATTACTTGGCTTGACTGAAATAAATGTAATGTCACTCTGCTAAAAATCTATCTCTGTATTTAACAAGTAAGAAGACAGAACAGACACAGACTCTCAATGAGATGTTGCTTGTGCTCCCTTAAAAACGTTGAGATGCTGTATTGGTCAACATTGGTAAAGCAGGAGATCATTTTCCTTCAACCCATGATTTTGTAGTAGGGATTCCATCCAGTTGTCAGTGGAATGACTGAAAAAAATGTCCTTGACACCATGATTGACAACGCTGGCCCCCATGCAAACCCAAACATAACATGTTTTTCTTTAACAGTAACAGCATGTTTTTTCCAGCCCCACTCTTGCAATCTCCCATACAAGCAACTTTATGTGTATGTGCCTGACTACTGAATGAAAGCTGTATTTCGAAAGCCCCAGTCAAGCACATGGCCATTCCCAAAGGCAACAGCTTGAAACATGACAACTTATGCCCAGCCTCTTTTTTTTTCCCCAACTTTTCTCTGCCTGGAGTTATTTTTTTAAGAAAATGTGACAAATTAAAAAAAAACAATAACAAAGCTCTAATAAGCCCGTTCTCTTCAAATCTGGTCATTCACACAATGCCAGAGGTATCATGAAAGAAAAATGTCATCCATAATATGGTGCTGTTGGGAATCAGATTAGAAAAACCCCAAACCTGTCAGTAACCTCTGCCTTAAGGTCAAATTACAAATTCTGTATTTATTACACACAATGTTTCCAGATCCTGCCTCCACAGACACAGGGTAATTTATGGGGTCCATCAGTCAATAGCTATTTTATATTAGACTCCAACTATATGCACATAAGTATTTTCAATTATACATTCACAGGGACAGCAATCAATATTTTTTTTTCCAAGCTGAGACAAAGGGTGGGAGAGGGTAACGAGAGACTGCTTCCTCAGTGATGACAGGAAAAGCCTGCAGAAATCACCATATGTATAAAAAGAGGCAAATATTTACTTGATAAAAGCCAGGCAGAGGAGAAATCACTACCTAAAGGCTGCAGCTGGTTGTCTCTGCAGATTTAAAGGCTCAGCTACTGAGACTGTAATTCTAAGAAAATCTCTTGTTAATGGATAAAACTAAACTACGCATCGTTCAGCACAGGCTGGGCAGTGATGAACAAGAAAAACTCTAGTTTCTTTAATTACAGGCTGCTAAATTTACTTGGCTGGCTGTTCAACACATCGGTGGGATGCGCAGCCACGTCCTGGTGGCAGCTAGTGGCTCTTGTCACCAGTTCATTTCATAGGTCACCAACCCACCATCACATTGTAAAGACTTCTGGCTATTTCTAACTGGGATTTAAATCAGTGACCTGAAGTAAAGACGCTCATCCTATTACAAGCCTCCTGAGCCCTGTAAATTCCAGTGGAGCTTTTTTTTTTTTTTAATTCTTCTTAAGCTTATTTCACACAGATATAAATGTTCACAGAGGAGCCAAGTTGGAAAAGAGTCGGGCCCCAAATATTGATAGGAAGCCTCATTCCTCCTTTCTTTAGTGAAAATTCTAGAAAGCTCTGGTTTGCATTATTCATTCACTAAACACCTACCTACGCGATGGGCATGTGAGAGGTGTTTCAGCAATTTGTTAGCTTTGGTTATGGCTGAACACGCAGATTTTATATTTGAATACATGTATCAGAAACACCTGGAGACAGATACCAAAGCTGCATACAGTATTTGTTATGGTGGTTTGTCTCATGAAGACAGACTGTACTGAAAAAGCCAGTTTAAAAGCACTGGGAGGGCTTCTGGGAAATTTGCTCTGCTCTTAATCATCTACTTTTACATCAATAACAGTCCATGAGGTTTGTACTTCCATCGCCACAGATACTTTAGAAAAAAAAATGTAACCCAGTTTCTCCCATCTTCATCAAAAAACAGAAATTATAAGTTCCACTCCAGGAAAAAAAAAAAAAGTTTATGCTAATTTAGAACATGAATTACAGGGAAACCAAAGCATTTTTTTAAAAAAAGCTCTCACAAAGCACTGCACATAAGAAGTTCTGTCATTATATTTAATGACAAAAAATGAACAAATAGCTGCGAAAAACTGAAATTCCTGGAAATCATGTCGAAAGCTAATCACAATCAGAGGCTGCAGAGCAATTATTAGCCTACTGTTCTGAGCTTCCAGCCGCCATAGGAACACCAGACTATTTTTTAACCTATTTGAGTTGCAAAAGGTGTCTAGTTACATTGTTTGCTTCCTACATTTTTTTTCTGAAAAAATCACATGGACAACACATTTTATATACCACATATAAATCAAGTTATTATCCCAGCAAAGAACTCTAAGAAAAATAAAAAATCTAAAGTTAAAAATCAGTGTGAAAAGAGATACTTTCCTTGCATTATCATCAAGGAAAGTAATAACAAATGTTCTGATGCCATCACTTTTTAAAATATTTAAAAGTAAATAATATTCTTGATTTAAACTAATAATAAATATATCTGATGAGGAATATGTTATTTGGAACAGCCACAGACAGCATGGCTTTCTAGATACCACAAACAGGAGACATTTTACAAGACTAAACACCTGGTTAGATGATAGATAACAAATAAGCTGGAGACAAAGCAGATCCTTAGCCAGGCCTGTGTTGATCTCTGTATACACAACATCATATACACACACACCAGATAGTCACGAAACACAGAAATAATTCCGTATGAAGAGTTAGCAGAACTTAAAAGGCAGAGAAGCATTTACACACAACTGCAGCCCAAACAACTCTAACTTCTCAAATTATCTCCAAATTCAGAAACAGAACTACTGACAGAGAAGAACAGAAGAGCATGAAGCGATGTTGCTATTACCTTGCCTTAGCCAATTTCTTTCCACTAAGGAAAGCCACTGGTACCTTTAGGCGCCTAGATCAGGGTCCCTGCTGGACGAGGCACTCCGAGGCCAACAAGTGAGAGAAATGGGATTTATCGGCAAATATCTGAAACCAGTTGTGTCCATCCTTTTTGCCAGTCAAGACTGCTTATTCAAGACTTTCTGCATTAGAGAGGACTCACACATGACTTTCTTTACTTCCCCTCATCATGCAGTGCACACTGAGAAGCCTGGCCAGACCTTTGCAGAAGCAGAACACCAGCTCCATCAACCCAGTTGTCCCCAGCAAGCATGCAGCTCTCTGCTCACGCAGCATATGGACACCCCGAGCCCACGCAACCTTTGCTCATGGGGAGGACAGATGACCTTGGAGGAGGAGGAGGAACAGCGGTGGCTGGCCACAGCCTGCAGCTGATGCTGGAGAATCTCCCCAGCCTGCAGCCTGGTCCCAGCACCTCCACCCACCATCATAGTCCCCATTCATGTTAATCTTGTACATGGGTGCACAGAGCTGATCAGCTGGCAGAAACTGCTTATTATTGCAGATAGATAAAGGAACACTTCATTGTATTCAATTTTAAAAGGGAATGACTAGGATTCTTGCAGTCATGGGATAGCAACCTGCTCCTGTCTGCCAGAGGTACAACCACCTACAACAGCAGCTTAGATTATGCAATAGGATCTATTAAAAAGAAAAAAAAAAAAAAGATAATCAAGATTTCTCTTTCTGAACACTCCTGCACTTCCTAACATATGTCACTCTTTCCTACTGACTCAAACAGCCCTGGCTGGAACTGTCAGGTGGCTTCTATTACATCCCGCAAGTCCTCCTGGAGGTTCTTGTCATATTAAATTATTCCTTGGTTTTCCAGTCATTTGTGAAGAGAATGATCTCAGCTTTTATGACCAAAAATTACCTTTAAAATCAGAACCCACACATATACGCAAGGCCTACTGAACAAAATAGTCAAGTTCAGAAGTGGAAGAGAATTATTTCAAAAGGGGCATATTTGAGTAGAATAAGTTGCTGCCACTACAGGCACATTCCAAAGCCAAAGGAAATCACTGGTGCCTTTTCCACTTGGGTTAATGCAATTTGCAGCAAATCTTCATAAAATATCACTTCAGGTGGTCTCATCAGGAAAGAATGAAAGTTGAAAACCAACCAGAAAGACCAAGGCATGTTTTTACAGTCTCAGAGTCCATTGTGGGTGATAAGGTGAAGCTGGTTAATTAACACGTGAGCCAATCTTCATTTTCTCAGCTCTGGTGTTGCTATTTAAGTAATTCCTGGGTCTTATGGTGCCTGAGCTAAAGTGCAGTGTAGAACAATTGAGCAAAAAGCACCTTCAGCTCTGCAGGAAGAACAAGGTGGAGCTGGAATGGGGATCACTTCTCCTGAGCCTCCACAGTCTTCTTCAGGCAAAGCCATTCCCCCACCAGGAGCAGGGGATTTGGAGTTTTATTCATAAATTACACCATTTCAAAAAGCCACTGTCATCTTAAACCCAGCTTCAAGCAACCGTAAGACGACAGGGCTAGAATACAGAAGTTCATTGCCTTGTGAGGTTTTTGTTGTCTTTCTCTCTACTCTTGCCTTCGCTATCGAATCCAAAAGGTTTGGTTTGGGTCTGCGTGTGTTTGAGAAATTGGCATAGTTTCACTTATTCAACAAGACTTCAACAGAACCAAAAGTAGTCTCTTTTCCTTCTTAATTAAAGGCAGTATGATTTTTGTTTCTTTTCTATTATAAGCAATTTGAGTAGTTCAAAAACCTTTATTTTGGGAATACAGTTTCTAGGACATACTCAGGCTCCACTGAACTATGACAAGCAATATTTTATCACCCTAAGTAATTTCTATGACACCATCATAGGCAACACATTATCCAACGTAACACTTATTACCATAGAATAATATATTAATATATCCTTTGAGCTGAAAGGCTGATTTATTGGAAAATTATTTGCACAAAGGACCAAATTAAAGCTAATCCCTGACATGACATTCAATAAAATGGACAAGGCCTAAAGCAATTTATATCCTCTTTCATCTCCTATGTTATTACATATGTCCGGAAACCTTCAAGTGCTGTTTATCAACTGTTAATCAGAACTCACCCTGCAAATAGGGCTCTCAGAATTTTAAACACTTCCTATCTTCTATTTGTGGATATATTAAAGGAATTTATATTCCACCCATGCAGAAGATCTTACGAAAACTTATCCAAAACACATTGGGTTCATTCATGTGTTGCAGAGAAATATTTGGGACCAACTTGGAACTAAAGAGAGAGAGAGAGAGGAAAAGAAACACTTAATGTGAGAGCTCTGAGGTGTTTTTCATAAAGAGATGTAAGGCTGGAGATAAATCAAGATCTTGAGTAAAAAAGGAAGAAATTTTCTAAGAGTAGCTACTTGAGGACCAGAGGAAAGGGATGTTTTGAAGTAAAGAGGACTATGTTTATTCCTCTATGAAGTACAAAAATAATGGGCTTTGCTGGAGGAAGGGAGGTAATTTTCCAGCTTTATAAGGCACCATGGATATAATAATGCAATGTCTTTATTAAAACAACCCTCCACACATAAATTAAGAAATCATCTTTTAAAAATTAACCGGTTTAAATTTGGTATCAAGGCCATCAAACATCCAAGCGACAAAATCACCATCCTCAACTTTGAGAGACTTAGTCATGGCTATGAGGCATCAAGACAGTCTCATTAACATAATTTTCATCAACATATAAATATGAAGTGCAATTTTGTCTTATTTTCTTGGGTTGTTTTCTATGTGTCTCTTTCTAAATTTGCATACAACTATACACTTGAGATTGAAGGGTCAGGCATTACCTGTCCCTGCCTTGACAGAGAAGGTACTACCAGACACTTGGGACCACAGAGACTGAAATGCTAACACAAATATGTGAAATTAGTAACTTGTTCTGCAAGTGCTGAATTAATAGCTCCTTAATTTCATTTTACACAGTTGACTTTGTTAAATGATTAGTGCTTTTAAACCTGAGAAACTAATTATAAGCACGGATGGCCAGATAAGACTGAGATTAGATAGGATTTAATTAGTACTTTGTTACTAGGTTTGACTATCACATCAAGATTATTAATTAAAAAAAATCAGACTTACTTAAGCAGAGATCAAAAGGTAACAGCCTTTTACTATAAAAAGAAAAAAAAGTTTCTGGCAATTTGTTACTTCTTCATACTTAAAACTACCCTGGCCAAGCAGAATGAGAGGACCACGAGATTTTAGAAAGGTTGTTTTAGGGAAAGCTTCAAACAGCTATTACTTAAGGTTGTTCTTTTATAATTCAAATCACCTACTTTGCATACATCTTACATATTTTGGAATATATTTAGGGCGCCTTTCCTGTGTTTAGTTTTATCACACGTAGAGATGTATGTGTAACACCAACAGTCACACAGATCTTCCAAATATTTTCATTCAAAACTCTCTATGGCCACAGTAGCCTCGCTACCTAAAGGAACGCTCAGTGGTGAAACAGCCTACGCTCACAAGTCATCCCTTACCAACAGGATCAAAGGTTAAAAAAAATTTAAAATGTCTTGATTGTCTCATTAATCAAATAAAAATGTTCAAGATATCCATGTTAGCAAAGGAAGAACTGCATCTTCCTCATTACCCCATACCCAAAAGACTTAAGGACCCTGTAAATGCATGAAAAATCTAAAAAAAAGAGAGTATCACAAAACTATGCTGCATTTTTTGCTGATTAATAAGTATAAATGCCCCTTTCAGTGCCAAAAAATGAAATAAATTATCCTTCCCAGTACAGCAAACCAAGAACCCTCTCCAACAACCAGGTCTTCCAGGAGAGTGCCATGGTAGTGCCAAGACACACAAAGCAAACAAGAGGGATTAAAAGTAGAATGGTCCATTTTTCCCTGAACAATTAGGCTAAAATGCATTATTTCCTAGCACGATAAAAGTGTATAAATTAAGAATCGGTGTAAATATGTGTTAAATTACTTAAATACATACAGATGTAGCATGTACATAATCCTCATGGCTAGCAAAAGGAAATACTGAATTACACCAGAAAATGAGAATCAACTTTTATTTAGAAAAATACCTAGGAAGCACAAATGTAAAACAACATGAAACTAAATTATTTAAATCAAGGCTTCCAATCTGACAATCTAAATCATGATTAAAATTGGCAATTTAAATGACATTGATCTCAATCAATCCTCTTGATGTGAAACCAGCCCATTTTGCTTGTTATCATTATTGTTCTCAGAGCACCCTGATGAAAAAATGATTCATAAATGTGCTCATGGGGATATTTCCTTATGAATACACTTTGTTCTACATGTTTATAATCCACTTCTGACAAGAATAGCATTAACTACACCTTAGCATACCTCTAGCACAACTCTACTTACCAAGAAATATTATTAAATAGAAATTTTATGTTGTAAGTGATAATGTTTCCTATTCTTTCATAATGTTATCACTATTCTGGGACAATTTAGAACCGAGTCAACCAACAGACCTATCAGTCCCAAACAGAGCCACAAAAGCTTTAGACCTGCCACTTGGCATCCAGCATCCTTCAGAGAAGACTTAAAAAAAAATCTCTAAACCACATCTGATCTGTAAGGCTACAGGATGGCAGGTCCCATGTTGAGTGCTGGGTCACCCAGAGTAGCACAAGCACAGCTCTCACCTGCCTCCATGGCCCATTTCATCAGCTGGAGATGGCTACAGGCCAAAGGCTCTTCAGACCCACCCTTCTGAAGAAGCATCATACACATGCCTTCATACCTCATCCATAACTTTTACACAGGGAAGCTGAGGTCCGAAAGACATAACATAACCACAGGCTTTGCAAAGAGAATTGTCCACGAGAAGGAATAGAGACCCAGGCCTAAGCTTAAATGAGCTGCCGAGGGGCGGGTGGGTGTTCCAGGCAAGGCCAGTCAGGGTAATGAAGGCTTGTTGGTGCAGGCCGGCCCCTGCCAGATGTGTTGCATTAGAGATGCCCCACCAAGTGGGCATCAGAGAGTTCACCCAACAGAGCTCTCCTGAGATACAGATCTGTAGAAACCAAGCTCCATTGGGTCACACAATTTGCTGACATCCTCACCTCAGAAGAAATTAAAACCTCAGCCTTTGTCTCTAGCATTGCCTGCGGTTAATGAGCTGCCCAGTTTGTATCCTCTATCCGGATAAAACAAAGATACAATTCACATCTCCACTAGGCTCTTACCAGCCTTCCTCCTACCTCTTCTCCATTCCTGTTATAAGGCATCAGTGTTCTTGTTAGTAACGAGCAATAATTCTGCTTTAATATCTAGGCTATGCTTTAATGTTTTTTTCTAAATGTCCCTTCTTGAAGTTCTCACCACCTTGGGTCCCAACTACTGCAGTAGGTTTTTCCCAGGCCTTGACAGGCATTATATTTTCCCTGTTCCTCCCATGTATCAACACTTTCTGGTCCATGAGCTTGACCATGATAACCTACTCTGTGCTTTTCTCCTCTGGCCCTCTCTCACGAGTTTGTTTGTCATGGTTTCATATTTTCCCTCATCATCAGAAATACTTCAGAGGAGGTCCCTGGTCACTGGTACAGATTTATGTGTGTATTCCTCCAAATCCCTCATTAATACCGGTCTTCATCTGTGATACCTGCAAAGAACAAAAGAGCAGCCAGCTCAGGCTGCTGCTGTAGAGAAATCAGTGCTGCCGAAGCGAATGGTAACATATTACTTTGTTTTCTGCTCATATCATGTCCTACATTTAAACTTGAAACAATCTGAAGTGGATCTTCTCTTTTTGTCCTGTGTTTCTAGTGCACCAAGGACATGAGCTGCTGATCTATGATGAAGGGCATCAACAATTACATCACAACAATAATATCAGAGAAGAGGAGAAGACACTATGATTTCATTTCTACGGAAGCCTAGAACTATTTGTTAATGGAATTAGGAAGCTTGCTTTATGTAATACGCTTTTTATCAGTAAGTACGTCAGCCAAGTCTAACTCACAGTGTGCATCTTTCACTGTGATAATCCCGCATTTTAGAACTACATGAAATACACTACTTAGATAAGCTGAGCTGGAATTTATGACCCTCCATTTACGACCAGCTCCAGAGGACTACTGCACATTTTCAGTTTGAGATAGGGAAGCAAAGGACTCTGTTTATAAGGCTTAATGTCTGAGCTCTTAAAAGCAAGGAGAGAACATTCTCAAGCAGAGAACATTTTCACTTTTTTGTCCACCCAAGAGAACACAACAAAAGAATTTAAAAATACCCAGTTTTCTTCCTTTTTTTTTTGAATAAGAATGTACAAATTTACCGTTACTCTGTTCCATTGCTCTCTTTTCTAGAAACATCATACATTTTTATTTTATTAATTAAAAAACCCCTCACACCTGGTAAAACAATTAAGTTTACGTATAGCTCATATTTCACAGCATGAGAAGCTAATCCAAAGGAAAGCAGCATAAAAAGATTTTCCAAATCACGTTGAGTCTTGGACAAAGTTTGCAGGAAGACCAGGAATTAATCTGAAGGTGCCTGTTTCCGATCTCCTGTTTCATCCACTGTACTGCTCATTTCCCTGCAGCTAGAGCTAGAACTATATTTATTCTTTCATTAAAAAATAATGATGTTGCTTTCTTATTATAGAAATAAATTATTTTCTGGAACAACTGAATATTTACAGAAAATATGTCCTTTCCTGGACCTGGAGCCCTAAAGTTATGTAGAATGAGAGCACATAAGTACTTAGATGTAAACAAGACCTACCTCACATAATGTTAAATTATTTTGCCTTTCTTGGTACCCTGAGTAACTCTTAATAAATGACGTCACACAAGGAGCCATACCTCAAGTGCCACATTTCTGAACCATACCAGCCCTTGCATAAATTCTGCTGAGTCCAAAGACATCTGTATTTATTTTTATAGAAGTAAATCCAGATCCAGGTGTTCAAATCTGGAGAAGTTCCCAGATTCCCCTTTAAACCATCATTCCCTTTGCCACTCACTGGGTCCCACACCATCCTGTGGAACCTGCTGTAATCAGCACACGTGTCATTTTACATCCAGTCGATATACCCTCATTAGTGACCATTACACCATGGCAGTAATTACAGCTTCAGGAGTGCTGGGGTCCTGGAAGATTTGGATGTTTGCTTCACTTTCTTGAGAGGTGCAGACCATAGTCGCAAAATTCAGGTTACCAAGGCAAAAAGTCACTCTGTTATGTTTTCTTTGACACGTCGAGAATTTGTCCATTTGAAAGATGTGGGGGGGGCTCTAACCTGAGTGTACAGGTTTTGGAGAGCTAGTCTGGTTTCATAGCAATCCCACTTGCTCAAAACAGTCAACCTGAGCAACAGCCTTTTAAATTATTGAGTTAGATACCAGCTGTTTTCATTTAGCTTTCAGGAACACAGTCACAGTTTGTACCCAGCTTGGTGCTATTTTTGAGGAAGACAATGTGCAGAAATACTCTCATCTGAGAGCCTTGGACTCAGGTTAGGATGATAATGGAGCACGGGTACATCTTGGATACATCTTAAATTAGATTTCTTTTCATTCTGCTGCCATGCATTAGGCAGTATGCCTTTTGCAAGGAGGAGGTGAATGCTGAAACAGAAGAAAAAGTGGGTCTTGGAAGCAGGAAAGACATAATGTTCTGGGCCCACTGAATGGGAGTTTACATCTCTAACAATATCAGCAAAACTCTTGGAGAAGGTTAGGAAGACATTTGGGAAGAAATTTTCCTTTTTCTTCCAGGCCCACATTTCCAGGGCGCTGCCAACACGACAAAGCATAGCTTTGCCAGACATTTTGTCTAGTATTTTGCTGGCACAACAGTGCTAAACAAGGCCTAGAGCTCACCTGGCTGATGCCAGCTCTGAGCTTCTATTTCCACCTAATTCCCATCATTCTGAAAGACCCATATGGGCCCCTTGCAACCCACCTGCTGGTCTCGCTCCTATTCCTGCAAGACCTTTTCCTCCTGTTCGAGAAAGCTAATGCTGCTTATGATAAGGAGGGGATACAAAAGGGTGCATGAAGACACTGGTCAGTATTTGTAAGCTGTCACCAAATGGCACCAAGGCCAGGTTATGGACAGCCAGCCTCCTCAGTCGCAAACCAGTGAACATCACCCCACCAGCAGCCACCGTTATATCGTCCTTTGTTTCAAATAAACTCACTTAAAAGGGAAGATGTAACAGGACCCATTTGGAGTTTGTGGCTACTCTTCTGCCGCACGGAATTAAGCTTTATTGACAAAAACCATGGAGGAGCTGGTAAAGGGGAAGACAGGATACTAGGAGTCAGGGTATTGGTAGGAAAAAAGGCATGGGACGTGATTCAGAAGAGTCTAATCTAGCCAAAGGTACAGTGTTAGGAAATGTTGCATAGCTGTGCAACATGAGTTATGCCTAAATCACATCCCAGGGGATAGAATTCTGTTGGTAGTCTGTATGTTGGTTACTACAGGTTCAGTAAATGCTACTCCTTGCCTTGGGATGTTTACGTACAGTGCACAAAACAAAGCAGTCACTGGGTGGGTAATTACTTAAGTCCTGAATAAGTCACCTTTGTGCTACTGTATACCCACCTTGGTGACAACCACATTTATTTTCCTCCTGTGGGTGACAAAAATCATAGCTGATGTTTAGAGCTAATTCAAGGACCCTGGAGAGGAGAGCTTGAAATGGCGGGAGGTGGATAAACACTTCTGAACTCTGGCATATCAAGATGATCACAACATGCCTAGACCCAGGATGCCACACTGTAACACCTTGTTAATGTCTTCAAAGCTTTGCAGAGACCTTTATGGAGCTATCCTACATGAAAAATTAACCCTAATATATACATTCATAAACTAGATCCAACATGCAGAATAAAGAGCCCTTGAGCTCTCATCTCTTACTTTTTCCACTTTCTTGTGGAAGCAGAGGAGGTGCCCGCCAGCATGAAGGCTCTGCACTCATACAGCTGCTATTGTGTCATGTATCGTACAAACGTATGTCACGACAGCTAATGGGAAGGCTGTGAGGGGGGTGCTCTAGCTCAGTCCTTTCTACTCAGCCAGGCTGTTTCTGCTGGAAGTGTAACACAGGAGTACAAAGCTTGCAAATGTGTTCAGCATCGCTGGCTCACAGGGAACCCTACCTTGGTGTTGAAAAAGAAAGAAAATACAATCCAGGCTATGCATGCAGTCACATCACACACTGCTTCAACAGGGAAGGGAAGGAAGGGAAGGGAATGATACACAGGGGAGGCAGATCTGATTACTGAAAATTATATATACGCTCCCAAGGTGAACAGTCTCCACACAATTTGCAGGTAAATTAATGATTTACAAAGAAGCATGGTCTATTAAAAATAAATTTTAGCAACAGACATATGCAGCCTATTGTGGTGATTTTTTTCATTTAAATCTTCTAGTTCAATTTTTCCTGTACCGCTGTGCACTATGAGAAATGGCAAAGAGCTGTAAAAATGAGTGGCTTAGCAAAAGGTGGAGAGAAAATTGTCACAGTATAAGAATGGACAAAATTATTTATACCAAAGTTAAAACAGAAAGTAGAAACTTCATTTTTTTCACTCAGCACACAAACTAATTCCCTTAGCATTGCCACTGTTGCAGAGGCCACAGGCAAGAAGGGGATACCATGGAGGACAGAATAAACTAGTGGAGTGGGATTCACTGGTGACAATGACCACGTGTGGCTGTATAAGTCTCTAAAATGCTGACAACCCAGGTGAAGGCCCAGCAAGGAAGCAGCAATTTTGCTTTGCCTTGTTCGCTCAAGCATGGTTGCGGCTTCCAGGAGTGGGGCTGGTGCCACTCACACCAGGTAGCCAGAGGCCCCTGCAGTGGCAGCAGGAGGAAATTACAGCTCCAGTGATCTCAAGTCGGAGATTTCACAAAGCTGGGGAAACGCACCTCTTTATAGGCACCCGGCACACTGGCCCACATCCAAGAGAAGATCCGGTGTTAGGCAAACCTACGGTCAGACACCAGTTGCGATTCCTAAAATCTAGTTTCCTTTTACATAGATCTTCCTTAAAAAAATCCTTGCAATAAATTTGCTAGCTTTCACATTTACTAAGGGGCTACTACTTTTCCTTCCAAAACAATTCTATTAGAAATATAGTCTACTTAAAAAAAAAAAAAAAAAAAAAAAAAAAAA
>WKFP01014273.1:51498-128594 GCA_011057875.1 Pterocles orientalis
GCGCACGTGCCCGCGCGCCCCCCTCTCCGTGTCCACTTCCTCCCCTCCCGCTCCTCCCCCCCTTCTCCTTCCTGCCAGGAAAAAAAAAATCATAAATCAGCAAAAAAAATCATAATATAAATAATTAAAAAGGAAATGGGGGGGACGGAGAGAAAAAATAAGGCGGTCCGCACCCCCGCGCGGTGTCGCCACGGGTGGGCGGTGCGCGGGGACACCTGCCCGCACAAAGGGACGGGTGGCTGTCGCCGCCGCCCGCCCGGTGGGCAGCGCTTCCAGTGACTCGTGGGGGGGGAAGGGTGTCGGAGCGCTCCGCGTGAGCGCATCCACACCCCCACCCCGTCACGCCCACCCACGGAGTGTCACGGGGGGGTCGTCACCCCTCGAGAAGTGCCCGCGAAGCCCTGCCGGCACGCCCCCTCCGCCCCCCATCCCCGCCCGCAGCGCCGGGGGTGTGACGGGAGGCACCGGCCGGCAGCTCCCGTCGGTGAAGGCGGCGGCGGGAATGAATCGCTGCCACCCGCCGCATCTCGCCTTTGCCGCCCCGCCGCGCTGCCCGACCCCGGGGGATGGCGTAAGGGGGTACGGCTGGGGGTCCCCCCCGCCCCCGTCGGGTCACCTCTCCTTCCTACCCTCGGAGCCCTCCGAGGGCGGGGGATGAGTTTCGGAGGTTGTATTTTCATCTCATTTCCCTCTCCCACCTCCTTTGGGTGAAGAAAAAACAGGGCAGCGGTGAGATGTGCTGTGAAGCACCCTTTAAGGTTTGTCGGGGTTAAAACCCCCTCGATACTCAGGTAAAGGTAAGGTCATCAAAATGGCAGTGCCACACTCCAAATATTGCTTGTGTCGTTCGTCAGGCCAGGGAGCAAAAAACGGTGTTAGACAAAATAGCTGTGAAAATTTCTGTTCCACACCACACCAGCTAAAAACACTTTTTAAATCAGGAAAAAAAAAAAAAGTTGGAAACAGCTGAAACATCTAAGAAAGACGCCTAAAAATAAGTTACACATTTTTGCAAGAAAATTTACAGTAGGACCCTTTAGGAGGATTTCTAGCTGGTTTGAGAACAAGCTTTGAATACTAAGATCCCACACTGGACTCAAGCCATTACACTGCCGTGAAGTGCTGAGAAAAATCCTGAATTCCTGATACCTCCCTGGGTAGGTCACCTGTGTTACTGAAAGCGTTTGCAAAAATACAGCCTAAATGATTGCTTTCCTTGCAAAAATAACACATTGTTTCATCTTTCAGCCTGTGGGAAGCACTGGATAAAATATTGCATTCTGCTAGGCTGATGACATCCAGTGACATCAGTGGAGTTCCTCACCTTTACACTTTAGGAGCAGTAAATCACTCTGGTTTTCCCCTGCAACCCCAAAGCTAACAACAAATCTGTTCGACTGTATACCTCCAGTTTCTATAGAAATGGAGGCTCGCAGTGGTTTTGGTGTCGGGACTAAGGACTGGGTTTATTTACACTCCTGGTGTTCATGGGCAGCAGTGAGAAAAAACCGGGCCTGGGAGCAGGGAGCAGCTTCTGGCTGCTTCACCTGTTAGCACCGTATCCAAAAGGATTTCAGCCCCCAGCTATTGCATTTGACATATGAACATCGCTTTGTTTAAACTACAAAGCAAGTAAAATTTTCTCATGTTTCTATACACAGGTTAAAGCAGAATAAATAAAAACCTAAACTGATAGGCAGAGACGGAAAGAAAAAGCTTTAGAGCAGCTTTTCGCTCGGTTGCATTACAGTGTGAATGGTCTTGACCACCATGAACAAAAATTAACTCCAGGTGAGTTAAGTGTTCTCTTGATGAAAGCACTCAGGCCCATTCAATCGTGGTTCAAAAAGGGTGCATGTGGGATGGACAGGAGAGTATTGTTTCCTGAGTGAAAACTTTACAAAAGCACAATTTAGAACTGCTTAATCAAGCAATTGTAAGAATACGACGTGAAACTCCATAAAAGCATTTTACTACAATTTCTTGGCTGTTTCCTCCAAGTTAATTGCTTCCAGCCCCCATCTTCCAGCGCTGGACTCAAAGTCCCTTCCAGCTTCCCAAATTTTTAAGCCTAAGTGTAAAGTCTGAGTAGTCAGCTTGCATCTAAAGAGCAGTTTTAAGAGCACTGGCAAGATTTCTTCGCGTTTTACAGCTTCAAAACCCTCGAAACTTCACCTCGTGTCCTGCGGGCTCCGCAGGGCCGGGCGTGCGCGAACGGCCGCCAGGTGGCAGCGCTGAGCCTTTGCTGCCCCCAGCCCACGATCGGCGCTTTATTATTATTAATAATTATTAATTTTTCTGCCCCATGGTTTTACTGAGCAGCGTGGCGCTGCAAAGTTTCTAACCGGAATTCAGCAGGTTTGCGTAAAAGAGCGGCAATACCGGCCCATTCATCTGTACTCCACTAAAACACTCGGCGATGGACCGCAAACCTCATGAGTGGGATTTAAGGGCAGGGAAAATGAATATCGCGATTCTCACACCTACGGCTAAGAGCTGGAACCCGCAGCTCGCCTTGCAGGTGGAGCCATAGCCCGTTTCAAAGGGCTTGTCCTGAGACAAAGCTTCTGGACAAACCTGCAGCGGTACGGGCCACTGCGAGCATTGATTTCAAGGTTTTCTACGGGCATCAGACCCCAGTCCCCATGGATTAAAATGTTTTAGGAACACACCGATTTAGCACCGCAACAGATTTTTCCTTTTTTATTCCCCTCTGCCTCTTAAATTGAGGATTACTAGCGTTTAGGCTTATTTAACTGTAGTCCTTACAGTTGATCTTTTCCACATTCCCAGCTCTGTAGGCTGGGAGAAATTCTTTGGAGTCGACTCCGGCCGAGCTTTCGGGAGGCGGCGAACCTTCCCTCCCCTGAACGTGTTCCTACACGTCCCCGTCGGCATGGAGCGCTGCTCTCCCTCAACGGCCGGGACTCCCCCCCACCTCCTCCAGCCGCCTTTTACCCCCGCAGCCTCCTGCGCTGGACCCCGGGAGGGGTCTCCGTGTTAATTAACACGCATGCTAATTCCACGCGCTTACCCGAACAGACACCACACCGCACCGCGCCGCGCACAAAGCGCACCCCCCTGCCCCCCTCCAAGCACCAGCCTTTGCCCAGCGCACCTCCCACCCCCAGCACCTCCCTTCACCTCCACGCGCGGCGATAAACACGGGTGGGCGCAACCCGCTTCCCGGGCCGCGCCGGGGGCTTTCACCCCGCGCAACCATCAATTCCCGCCCCTCCCCGCCTCCCGCCTTGCGGAGGATGCGCGGGCGCCGAGCCGCGGCGGGGGCAGGTGGCAGCACCCCCGCGGGACTGAGGCCGCGTGGGGTGCGTTCATCTGCGCGGAAGGAGCGGGGCTCTCACCTGGGCACTCCTGAGCGGGTCATTTAGCGACCCGGGAGGAAACCCTGCGGCCAATTAAGGCGATTCCCAGGACGTTTTGCTTTCCCTCACTCTGTGGCATCTTATTTTCCTTAAAAAACAAAACAAAGCAAAGCAAACCCCTGTATTACTTCTGAGTGTTTTTCTGTCTGCGTCCAAAATTCACCTCACTAACGTGTATTTTGCCTTGACGTTCTGTGCCACATTTTGAATATTGGGGCGATTAGAGCCTTTGTGGACTGCAGAGCACAAGGCAACAGCTGCTGAAGAACACCTTCCCCACCATCCTCCCGTTGCCCATTTTGATCCCAGGAAAGCAAAGTTGATGAGACACTCGCCACTAAGGGGAAAAAAAACCCCCTAACTTTTAAAATAACATGATGATAGCGGTTATCCGTGATCAAAGAAGAGCGTGCTGAAGGATCAGAGATCGAAACTGTGACACAAAAGTGGGCTCTCCTGCTCTGTCCTGGTTGCAAGAAGAAAACTCCATTTCACAGTGGCGTCACTCTGATGCACAGAGTACCTTGATTTGACGTGATTCATCAAACACTTTGAACTCTCCCTGATTGCTTTGTGGAGAAGAACTTTTATTATTAGGAAGTGTTTTCTAGAGGATATTATTTACTTAGGAGCAAAAATCTGTTGCCTAAAGTTGTGTGGTATTGTTGCCTTCAAAACTGTGTGTTCACTTACATTTTACCTGAATCCAAGCCTTCAGATAGATACCCAGGGCTCTTCTTATGAGAACGCCAAGACATTTCTAGCTCATTTAATACAGTAAGTAGGTAAGAAGCCATTTGCGTATACATATTTACATTAATTCAGATATTAATCACTTATATGGAAATGTTTGGTTTGGGAAGGCAGAAACACCTTTCCAGAGATTATTAATAAGAAAATATGATAATACCTTCTATCCTTTATCCACTTTGGTGACTTTTTACGTTTCAACTTGTTCTCTAAGAACAACACAAGTTCAAAAAGCTCTGTTAGAAAAATTTAAAAAGAAGCTTGGAAAACACATTGTTTGCATTTACCTAAAAGGAGAACTGCAAACCCTATCCAATCCTATAAGATTTTGTAAACTTTTTTTTTTTTAGCTTCATATAAGAAAAGCTTTAACTTCATTTTTAAAGCTGTTTTGACAAACCTTTTTCTGCAAAGTGAAACGCAACATAGCCGCAAGGTTGAAGGGGAATTACCGCTCTGCTGCATATGCAGCAGCACGTTGCATATGCATGAGGTGCAGCTGCCCTGACGGCCACCCCACCAAGGGCACCCCAAGAGGAGCAGAGGCTGGTGGGTGCCTGCAGCCAGCCCTCTGGCAGGGCTGAGCCTTTCTCCCCCCAGGAGGATGAGGGAAGGGGTGACCTGCTCCTTTAGACCACCATGCTTTTTGAATGTGCTCCTCTGTTCTGTGCCTTATGCACCCTCCCAGCCATCTGTACTCATCCTTCCTGCTCACTCGCGCCTTCCTGTGCCCTCTCCTACGAGCTTATCGCTACCACTCTTGTAACGTTCACCCCATCTTTTCCTGCTGTCTCGATGAATGAGCAAACAGCTGTGAGAAGACAGGACAGCCCACAAAGTACTGAGAATGAAGTAATTTTCCACCCACCTCCACAACATCGTGATGTCATCCGGACTTGAGCATCATTGATACGACAGAGCTACAAAACTGTGCACTGAATTAAACTTGGGTTGTTTGAAAAGATCATTTAGTGGGAACCTGAATGGTTTTGTTTTTTTTTTTTGAAAGCCTGGGTTATTCATGGATGCTTATCCATAGGATCCAGCTCTAAGTAAAGCAAATTAATTTGGCAACCAGTGGACAGCTGGAGTTATCCATGTAAGATGGATGTCCATCTAAGATGGTTCTGGCAGAAGTAGACAAACTCTGGAGCAGCACCTGCCTTTTGACTCACCAGAACACTGTCACCCAGGCAGACCCAGGGTTAGCATTTCTGGAGGCTTTCTGCAGAGACTCCAGAAGAGCCTGTTGTTGTCTAATGCTGTTTACCCTTCAGAACAGAATGGTGGAGGTAATAACTGGGATTAATTTAAATGTCTTTAATTTTAAGATCTCCTGAGGTGTGGAAGTAACTGTGAATAAAACCAGCAATGTCACACCATCAAGATCGGTCTTAAGGGTGACCTGTCATTTTCTGATATTTCAACTTTAGACAACGGTTAGTGTTTTCTATCATAAAATTGCCTTTATACTCAAAAATTCATTCCCTTCCTTTAGCCCTGTAGTCATCAGACTTAACGGATGAATTTCTGCCAAACAAATTTTATTTAACTTAATTTTTATGGTTTGGTGTTTCTGATGCACAAGTCATAAAAAGCATCATCAGATTCTGTTGGAAAGAGGCAAAATACATTAAAATCAAAAATGAATGAGAGAAAAAAGTAGCTTTCTTACATTTTTTTTTTCCTTTTGTGCTCAGGACAAATACAAGTCTGGCTTTCTTCCTGGTTTCCTTCCATATAATTGTTCTTAATGATGGTGGTAGTGTGACAATTAGTAAGCTGATTTTTTTTTTAAAAGTCTTTTCTGAATAGATCGCTCAAATGATACCATTCTGTACTTGCCAGGGTCTATTCTACAATCTCTGTCACCTACCTTGTTTATGCTGCTCGTGCAGAATAATGTTTAATATTAGAGATTAATATTTATTTTAAAAAAATATATATATTTTCCAAAGCTTGTTCTCTTAGAATTGTACCTTTTTGAACAGAATGTCGGAAAAAGGTGGTAGAGTTCTCCACTGCCCTATGTAAACCTCCTGAACTAGCTGTCACGCTCAAGAAGCATATATATGAGTGATCTCAGTGTGCAGCTGTGCTGAAGTGAGGCAGGATGTCTGAATTTGCATGGCTTTAGAGAGTTGGTATTTAAGTTTGATTAATTGCTATTAGAAATAACAGTGGAACGTTAGGAAGCTAGAATTTATACTCCATTTCATAATAGAAGAATCAGGCATTTTCCATGTATTATTCCAAAATTTAAATCCTCAGATCATGTGTTTCACCAATCCACAAATTAAAAAAACTGAACCATTGAATTTTGCTTTACAAAACTACTGATTTAGAGAATATTTTATGGGAGGATGCCAGTAGTTGAAAAATGTTAAAAATATTGCATTCCTGTTAATCAGGAATGCAAGAGTCAGTCGCGAGATCAGCTGCTCGGAGCCGACCCAGCTCCCGACAGACCGACTGATCGCGAGCAAAGAGGGGTTTTCGGGAGATTCCTTGCTAGGATAACACTGCAGCCAGCAGCGCTTTCTGGCTCTCGCTGACAGCTCTGTCGCGAGAGGCTGACGTCGCACAGCCGTTGCCGGGGCGACCGCAGCGACCACTCCTCCCCCAGTCCTTAAATTCTCACCGGCTCGTGTAGTGGGACGCAGAAGCTCTTCTGGGTCCAGGAGCCTCACACGGCAGCTGTAGGAGCAGAGCGAGCAGGCAGGGTTCCTCCGAGGGAAGTACTAGAGACCAGGAGAAGCACGGACATCCTCCCTGGCTCTTCAAACACAATGGTGGGCACTCGTCACAGAGCTAAGGCTGCTGCTCTGGCCAAGGGGTCCGCACCACCTTCCCCTGCGGTGCTTGATGCCTCCGTGCAGACAGAACTACAGACAGCAGAGGCATCTGTACAGACCTTGGTGTGTGGGAGGTGCCCAAACCACTCTCCTGGGGTGGGGATGGGAGACAAACTATCCTGCAATAGGTGTGCCCAGGTGGCCCAGCTCCTCGAACAGGTGGCCATATTGCAGGAAGAAGTGGCAAGACTGAGGAGTATCAGGGAGTATGAGCAGGAGATAGATTGGTGGAGCTGCACCCTACCATCCCTGAGGCAAAGGCAGGAGACGGAGGCTCCACAAGAAGCAGAGGATCCCCTCCCCTCTTGCCAGCAGGACACAGGAAGGGACCTAAAAGAAGGGGGAGAAGGGAAACAGGTCCCAGCCTGGGGGAGGAGGCGAATCCCCTCCCAACCTTCCTCACCCTCCCAATTGCCTTTACACAATAGATATGGGGCACTGGAACTAGAGGGCCAGGAAGATAAGGAGGAAGAAGAAGGTCCATCCAGGGGGTCACCTAAGCTGAGACAGTAGGCCCCACGCACTGCGACTGCCTCAGCGAAGAAAAGAAGGAGGGTAATGGTCATCGGTGATTCCCTCTTGAGGGGAACGGAGGGACCAATATGTTGACCTGACCCTTTACACAGGGAAGTCTGCTGCCTCCCTGGGGCCCGGGTTAGAGATGTCACCAGGAAGCTCCCTGGTCTGATACAGCCTCTGATTACTACCCACTACTGGTCATACAGGTTGGAAGTGATGAGATTGTGGAGAGAAGTCCAAAAGCAATTAAAAGGGACTTCAGGGCACTGGGGCATTCGATTAGAGGATCAGGAGCACAGGTTGTGTTCCCAATCCCCACAGTGGCAGGGATGAATACTGAGAGGATCAGGAGAACACACCTGATCAACACCTGGCTCAGAGGCTGGTGCCAGAGGTGCAGTTTTGGGTTTTTTGATCATGGGAAGGCTTATGAGGAACCAGGCCTGCCAGTGACAGATGGAGTTCACCTGTCTCACAGGGGTGTAAGGATTCTGGCTCATAAGCTGTCAGGGCTCATCGAGAGGGCTTTAAACTAGGTTCGAAGGGGGAAGGGGAAATTCCCAGGCCAATTACAGACAAGCCCAGGGGTGGCATGGTGAGGGTAGGAGTGGACTCTACAGTTCAGCTCAAGTGCACTTACACTAGTGCATGCAGTATGAGCAACAAGCAAGAGGTATTTAACGACAGAAAAGCCAGCAACAAATGCCCAGAGCCTGGAAAAGGTTCACTGGCTAGCCTGAGGGTGGCTAGTGGGCAGCACACAGGAGGTCCAGCCTCCTTGGGAGCCCAACTTAAGTGCTTCTATACGAATGCACGTAGTATGGGGAATAAACAAGAGGACCTGGAGATGTGTGCACGCCTGCGGGGGTATGATCTTATTGGCATTACAGAGACATGGTGGGATGGATCCTACGACTGGAGTGCTGGAATGCAGGGATACAGGCTCTTTAGGAAGGACAGGCAGGGGAGACGAGGAGGGGGTGTTGCCCTCTATGTCCAAGACCAGCTGGAGTGCATGGAGCTCCACCTGGGGTCAGATGAAGAGCCAACAGAGAGCCTGTGGGTCAAGATCAAAGGGAGGGCTGGGACAGGGGACATTGTAGTGGGGGTCTGCTACAGGCCGCCTGAGTAGGGAGAGCAAGTGGATGAGTCCCTCTTCAGACAGATAGGAGCAGCCTCACGCTCACAAGCCCTGGTCCTCATGGGGGATTTCAACCATCCTGATATCTGTTGGAAGAACAACACAGCACAGCATAGGCAGGTCAGGAAGTTCCTGGAATGTGTTGATGACAACTTCCTTCTCCAAGTGATAGAGGAGCCAACCAGGAGAGGAGCTATGCTGGACCTTGTCTCACCAACAAGGAAGGGCTGGTGGGGAATGTGGAACTCAAGGACAGCCTGGGATGCAGCGACCATGAGATGGTGGAGTTCAAGATCCTCAGGGCAGTGAGGAAGGCACACAGCAACCTCACTACCCTGGACTTTAGGAGAGCGGACTTTGGCCTCTTCAGGGACCTGCTTGGAAGAGTCCCATGGGATAAAGCCCTGGAGGGAAGAGGGGCCCAAGAAAGCTGGCAAATATTCAAGGATCACTTCCTTCAGGCTCAGGGGCGATGCATCCCAACAAAGAGGAAGGCAGGCAAAAATGCCAGGAGGCTGCATGGATGAACAAGGAAGTCCTGAGCAAACTCAAACGAAAAAAGGAAGCCTACAGAGGGTGGAAGCAAGGACAGGTAGCCTGGGGACAATACAGAGACACTGTCTGCGAAGCCAGAGATCAGGTTAGGAAAGCTAAAGCCCAAACAGAATTAAATATGGCCAAGGACATTAAGGGTAACAGGAAGAACTTCTACAGGTATGCCAGCAATAAAAGGAGGACTAGGGAAACTGTGGGCTCCCTCCGGAAGAAAACAGGAGACCTAGTGACCCAGGATGTAAAGAAGGGCTGAGGTACTTAACGAGTTCTTTACCTCAGTCTTCACTGGCAAGAGCTCGAGCCACACTGCCCAAGTTGCAGAAGGCAAAGTCAGTGACTGGGAGAAGGAAGAACTGCCAGCTGTAGGAGAAGATCAGGTTCAAGACCATTTAAAGAACCTGAAGGTGCACCAGTCCATGGGACCTGATGAGATACATCCGCGGGTCCTGAAGGAACTGGCAGATGAAGTTGCCAAACCACTATCCATCATAGTCGAGAAGTCGTGGCACTCTGGTGAAGTTCCTGCAGACTGGAAAAGGGGAAACATAACCCCCATTTTTAAAAAAGGAAATAAAGAAGACCTGGGAAACTACAGGCCAGTCAGTCTCACCTCTGTGCCTGGCAAGATCATGGAGCAAATCCTCCTGGAATCTATGCTAAGGCACATGGAAAACAAGCTGGTGATTGGTGACAACCAACATGGCTTTACCAAAGGAAAATCGTGCCTGACGAATTTGGTGGCCTTCTACGACAGAGCCACGGCGCTGGTGGATAGAGGAAGGTCAACAGACATTATCTACCTGGACTTGTGCAAAGCTTTTGACACAGTCCCACATGACATCCTTGTCTCTGAGTTGCAGGGACATGGATTTGATGGAAGGACCACTTGCTGGATAAGGAACTGGCTAGGTGGCCGCACTCAAAGAGTGGTGGTCAATGGCTCAATGCCCAAGTGGAGACCAGTGACAAGTGGTGTTCCACAGGGGTCAGTACTGGGACCAGTGTTGTTTAACATCTTTGTTGGAGACATGGACAGTGGGATGGAGTGCACCCTCAGCAAGTTTGCTGATGACACCAAGCTGTGTGGTGTGGTGGACACGCTGGAGGGAAGGGATCCCATCGAGAGAGACCTGGACAGGCTGGAGAGGTGGGCCCATGCAAACCTCATGAAATTTAACAAGGCCAAGTGCAAGGTCCTGCACGTGTGTCGAGGCAATCCCAAGCACAAATACAGGCTGGGCAGAGAATGGATAGAGAGCAGCTCTGAGGAGAAGGACTTGGGGGTATTGGTGGATGAGAAGCTCAACATGAGCTGGCAGTGTGCACTTGCAGCCCAGAAAGCCAACCGTGTCCTGGGCTGCATCAAGAGAAGCATTAGGTCAAGGGAGGTGATTCTCCCCCTCTACTCTGCTCTCGTGAGACCCCACCTGGAGTACTGTGTTCAGATGTGGGGCCCCCAACATAAAAAAGACACGGACCTGTTGGAGAGAGTCCAGAGGAGAGCCACAAAATTAATCAGAGGGCTGGAGCACCTCCCCTGTGACGACAGGCTGGAAGAGTTGGGGTTGTTCAGCCTGGAGAAGAGAAGGCTCCGAGGAGACTTCATAGCAGCCTTCCAGTACCTGAAGGGGGCCTACAGGAGAGATGGGGAGGCACTCTTTACCAGGGAGTGTAGTGAGAGAACAAGGGGTAACGGGTATAAGCTAAAAGAGGGTAAATTTAGACTAGACATTAGGAAGAAATTTTTCACTATGAAGTGGTGAGACACTGGAACAGGTTGCTCAGGGAGGTTGTGGATGCCCCGTCCCTGGAGGTGTTCAAGGCCAGGCTGGATGAGGCTGTGAGCAACCTGGGCTAGTGGAGGGTGTCCCTGCCCATGGCAGGGGGGTTGGAACTTGATGATCTTTAAGGTCCTTTCCAACCCAAACCATTCTATGATTTGATTCTATGAATCAAAGCTCTTCCATAGAAAGATTATCTGCTAAATAGCCCTTGGTTTGGAGCATCAGGGCTGCCTTTGAAGTTTGAGGTTTAAATCTTGTTGCTATATCAGGAAATATCCCTGTATTCAGGAAAGACTGTGTACATCCAACTAGTCTATTTTTACTCCCATTTCATTCAAAGAAAAAAAAATCCTTATTTTAATGCCTGTGGGGTGACTTGCCAAATTAATAGTCTGCTCAGAACTATTAGTAAATCACACAATTAAATATTAAATAAGATGCTTTAAAATGGCCTTGCAACCCCAGTGCCTTTCAGATCATAGAGAAAGGTGGCATTGAGACCAACTTAGCTCAGACTTCATTGCACCTATTTCCACCCAGGAGCCTGAGATCATCTGCTTCATGCACTTGCCCTGGTAACTGGTCTTTGTGAAGACTCGGAGGTAGAAGGTAATGGTGTTGGTGGGGGGGTTGGTTGCTGTGACATACCCACACACGGACTATTTTAACCTCAGGGCTGGAATAAACAGCAGCTGCCCACGTGTGCCTCAGTGTTGGGGTTTGAGGCACACGCTTTGTCTCCATGCGGATCTTCTGGTTTTCCTCCTCTTCTCACCCCTGGGACACCAAGTGCCTCCTCGTGCCTCTGCTGGGGTGGTGCGGACGTTATGTGGACGTTACATGGTTCCCAGGGTAGATGTTTTGCAAAGGGTGGAAGTAACCAGGATATAAGGCTGCATCCAGTGTCTCTTACACCTGGTGTGTAAGTAATGCTCATTGCAGAGGCGTACGACCATCGCTGAACATCTCTGAGGCACCACAGCATGTTGCTGATGCAAATACATGCACATGCGCAAGCACTGAACTGAAGACTTCTGCGTACGACCTTTTCTTCTCCCTGTGTATATAAAAGGGAAAAATAAATCACCGGCAGACACAAGCAGTGAGACCACTGGGGAAAAAAACAATATTTAGCCTACAGAGCTAAAAACACAGGTGAATATCAAGTTCCTACAGAAATAGGCACTGGAAACACTTGCTTTTTAGGATAGATGTATGCTGCAGGCTGTGGTGTAGGGTAAAAATACCCAAGGTAGCTGTAAATGAGCCATCTTAGGTACCCGAAGCAATAGTAGGTGTTTTTAGGTTTTCACCCTTGATTTAATGTGTTCCACCAGCTGTGAGTCAAGGGTGGCTCCACTACTCCAAAGTGGGAATGAGCTGTGGTGGGGATGTGTTCTGCCCTTCTCTTGTCCTCCACTCCCTCCTGGGATGAAGGCTTTGCAAGGCAGGCACCAGAAGACTTTCTGGCTCCTTTGAGTAGCTTCACCAGCTCAGAGTTTTTCATTTCTTGAACTTTCTGCTTCTCTGCTCTCAGCCTTAGTGCTGCTCTCCTACATCTCCTGCACTAATTTGTTTTTAACCACATAAAGGAAACTTAAACAGTATTCACCCAGTGCACAACTTGTACTCAGTCCAACCTTCCAAAAATTCACCTATGGGAAGTTTATTGATTTCATCTTCAGAATCACATAGAGCAAGTGAGCAGATAAATTGCCCACCTACTGATGAAGATAAAAAGAATCCATTGTGTAAACTTCCTCAAATAACCTATTTTTGTTGTTCCATTTTTTTTTTAATCCCAGAATTGTAATCCCATCTCTACTGCTATAAATGGAAGAAGCTCTGCTCTTCTTACATAGATATATGCTGATGTATTTTGTAATCTTATATACTTCATATCTATATTCAGTAACCTAGCTTTCAAAATGCACGCCTCTGTACATCCTAGTGTTAAACAGGCTTGAAGCTGCTTCTCAAAAAAAACCCCTCAACATGTAATGCCAAAATTACTGCAAACGAGGGGAGCAGAAGTGGTGCCTGACTGCTCTTTGGATTGTTCACAGATTTCTGAGCAAATCCATGAATGGATATCTGACACCCGACAATCTCACAGCCGTGGTGAGCCTTCAACTCATGACATTTGATTGTATTTCCAATTTTTTTTTTTTTTGCCTGCAATTGTTCTGCTTTTGGAACGTGGGGCAAGAGCACTATATTAAGCACACGCTGACAGGAGCAGTGGAATCTGTTGTCTAACGAGGACTGCAATATCGCGTGTGTACGTAAACTGTGGCTGCGAGTGACATGCCATTACTTAAACGAGACACTTGCATAGCTGACACTGTCATTTTGGAACAAGGACAAATTATGGCACAGGCGGGTTTTCAGCAAGGTGGTAGAGCAGTTTTTCAGGTTTAGTTAATACAGCAGAGGATAGAATCTAGCTGGAGTAAAAGAAAAAAATCAAACCCCCATATTCAGAGAGCTCCTTATTTACCTTTCTAGTTCTTGATTCTTCAAATCGACTTGCTAGTATGCGCTCTGGTTGCACCTTTGGAAAGTCTACCCAGGTTTGGCGATCCTTCCGACGCCTCTCTGGCAGCAGTGCTCAGTTACATCTTCCTACAATAAAGAAAAACTTCCTGCTGGTTTGGAGAGTGGTATCCCGCTCTTCTGCACCAGGGGACAGCGGCCAGTCACCCAGCTTCTGCACCAGCTCCCAGCGCTGCTTTGCCGCAGAGGAGTAGGTGCTCACTGGGTGCTCCCCAGCCCTGGGTATGCTCCCTGGGCTGCAGCAGGTTTGCTGCCCCACGAGGTGCTCAGGCTGCCCTCCCTGGGGAGACGCCGACCCCAGCAGTGATGTGGGGAGCAGGACAGCAGCTCTCAGGGGGGATGCTGCTCCTTTTCGGGGGGGTGCCAGAAGTTTTGCATGCCTCGGTCCGCGTGACAGCCCCACGCTGCTCTTCACAGCCACCCTCTGCTTCCCAGCATTTCAATGCCCGCTCATGAGTAGGCAAAGCAGTGTCTGAATGCTGCGTGTGTGATGAGCCTCCTCTTGTTTTTTCCTGTGGTTTTTCAAGCCTAAAAATAAGGGGAGTTGTTATTCAGGAGCTGTTGGTGGCTCCCTCACGGGGAAAAAAGTAACTGCTGTAGCTGTCGGTATGCTAACTTACATTTATATTGTATTTTTGTTCAAAACCATAGCAAGTCTTGCAAGACCTTTGCAGTCCTGAGGGCAGTTTCATTTACAGGGTGCTTTTCCTCTCTCTCTCCATCTGAAACGAACACATCTACATGGCTTGTTCTGCCCACACTGGTGAGATACAGTCTCATTTATTTGACTTACTCCTCCTCTCTTGCAGAGCAGGAAAACACCAGGGCACACTTTGCACAAACTAGAAAAACGAATCTGCTGCATACCAGTTTTCCCTTATTATTTCCTCTACTATTTACCAAAGGAAAAAAAAAAACCAACCCACCAACAACAGTTACTCTGGGTTTATCACAGTGACTAGTAGAAAGCATGTGATTCTTATGGTAAGCAGCAATTTACAGATGGCCAGGTGCAATCAACATCTCTAATCTTATGCATTTGTTTTACTCACAGCTGCAACAGTTGGTGTCAGTTAATGGGTTACCAGCCATGAAGTATATTTATTTCCTTTTATCCTGCTTCGAGGTTACAGAAGTGATTTGTAAACTGTCCTAGCTGTTGAATTTACATTTGATTTTTGTGTGTGTGCTTTTTTTGTTATTTAGTTTGTGCCACTTAGGAAGAAAATGAAAATGTCTTTTAGAGAATCTGTCTTGCTTTCATTTGATCCATTTCTTTTTCTAGGGATTTAGAAACTTTAAAATCATGTGTTTGTTCTCTGGGTTTCTAATCTAAAGTAGAACGGAAGTTATTTGTCAAATATAAATTTTTGTGTGTTTTTTTTCTTTTTTTAATGAATGATCTAGCATTGGTAAGGGCTCGGTTTTGCCTGTGGGTGGTTTCACTGCCAGGCCTTCCAAATAACCAAACACAATATGTATAAGCTGAATTTTAAATAGTGGTCATAAAAAAATATGTATTAAATTATCTCCTTAGCTTTATGGCTGTGGACACCAGGAAGTATAGACAGATAAAACCAGCCATGTAACCTCTAAAATCACCGTATTCTGGTAGAAAATTAAGGAGCCTGTTTAAAATAAATATATTGAGTCCTTACAAAAGTAATGAAGTTGCACTTGTGAGCTTAACAAAAAAGAGAAAGAAAGAGAAAAGAATCTCAGATTTTGATCCTGATTACAGTTTGAAAATGCATGACTAGTGGCTTATCATTGGCACAGAGTAGCATATATGCATATTAATGAGCAACCATTAAATGTATGAATTTAATGGACCTGAACAAATAATTGCAGGGAATAATTTGCCTACTCAGCTTAGCCCCTTTCTCTGCACACATTGTTTTGAGGTGGATTGGAATCTCCTCTGACTTTTTATTCCGAATTACATTTTTCACTTTTTAACACATTTTAATTGATCTGATACTTCATCCTAGCTCTAGATTTGCATTGTCATATAAAACATTGAAAATAAGATCTTTAAAAAGCCTTTCAGTAGTTCTTCATAGATTGACAATCTAAGAGGAAGTCTTCAAAACATTTTGTAATTTGATATAAATAATGACTGGATGCATGCCAAGATTTTGCACAATCTGGCCTTTTTTCACCACTGGCCTGACTTCAAAGGCTCCGGCGTTCAGCTCCTTCTTATTCCTCATCATATTATTGGAGGTGGGAAGACTTCTCCAGGTCAGGCTATAGGCTTTCCAGGTATATCTACATCAGCTACTCTGTCACTGGGGTTGGAGACAGCATTATCCAGACTGATCAATAAATTTCAAAAAATGTACGAACTTACAGTGAGGCAAATAAGGCCACAATAGCAATTTTTAAGCTTCCATCTTAAGGAGCTTTAGTAGTTGGAAAGTGAAGCTACTGCCCAACCTGGTTGACTTGCTAAATCTGAACTTCACTTTCAGAGATGGAATATTTAATAGTTGACTGCTTATGCCTGGTTACACATGCTAATTCCACCCTCAAGCAGAAGACACTTATGCATGCATGCGTATCTACCTGTTGTAACATTGCGTACTTCACGGCAATGGAGGTCACCCATCATCTGCACCGAAGCGTGGGGACAGGGGTGCATTTGGCACTAGCGTCGGGCTTGGCTCCTGGGCAGCCTGCCTGGGGTGCAGTGCCAGCTGCAGTGGTACTGCTCGGAATTGCCAGCACAGTGAGACCCAGGGTTAGCCCGAGACCACTGCTGACCCCAGTGCTCACGAGGGTGGATGTGCCTGTGAGAATGACCATCACGTGCCCGGTCCATGCAGGAAGGCGTTAGGAGTGGCTCTGGTGGCACTGCTTTTCATAGCTTTGCTCAAGACATTTTTTTTCAACAGGTCCTTTCTACACAGGACCTGTCAAATAGCAGAACCATCTGAAATAAAATTTCAATAGCAACATGTTAGTGACAATAATGATTTTTAACAAGTCCATTTTTTCACTGTGTGCATGTCTACTGATAACCCACTGAGGCCCACCTAACCGTTCTGGATGGCACTAGCCTTGGGGCTAGAAATGAGGTATCTTTTGCAGCCTTTTATAGAATCGTAGAATCATTAAGGTTGGAAAAGACCTCAAGGATCATCAAGTCCAACCGTCAACCCAACACCACCTAACTCATGTCCCCAAGCACCACATTGACATGTTTCTTGAACCCCTCCACGGATGGTGACTCCACCACTTCCCTGGGCAGCCTGTTCCAATGCCTGATCACTCTTTCCGTGAAAAAATTTTTTCTAATATCCAGCCTAAACCTCCCCCAGTACAACCTGAGGCCATTTCCTCTTGTCCCATCACTTGTTGCTTTAGAGAAGAGCCCAGCACCCACCTCACTGCACCCTCCTTTCAGGCAGTTGTAGAGAGTGATGAGGTCTCCTCTCAGCCTCTTCTTCTCCAGACTAAACACCCCCAGCTCCCTCAGCCGCTCCTCGTCAGACCTGTGCTCCAGACCCTTTCATCCTGTTTTATTCATTAAAAATGGGTGTAGTTCTGGTGGTTTTAAAGAAAACTCTGAAAGGCCAGGGTGAAAAAGCCTGAATCTTCTCTTTAGCAAAGCCTGCTCTTACCAGCAGTGAGGGCTAGAACGTGCTTTTCTTATCTCCAGCTCTACCTCCAGTGCCCATCGACATGATGTCAGTGTTGATACTAATAACAGTTTTACTGCTGAGCAAAGCAAAGAAGAAAGATGCATAGGAACAGTGTCCCACTGCGGTGCTGTGGCAGGAGAACATTTAGACAAATGCTGCTGTTTTCTGCCCAGGTCAGTCCGTGGAGCAGTACACCCCAGGGAGAAGCTCAGGGCGATGGAGGTTTCCATCAGCGGTGCATCAAAGGGAAACCAACTGCAAGAGCGCGGGAGCACTGCGACTCCCAGCAAGGCTGGTCCCCACTGGAGATCCACCTCTTCTCCAGGGACAAGGGCAAGTTGTTGGAGTCTCCCAGTTCTCGTGGCATATGCTTGCTGACTGAGGTATGCATCTCAGCATCTTTAACCCTCGGTATGTGTTTTCACAGGTTTTTTTGTTTGTTTGTTTGTTTGTTTTTCCTCCCAAAGGAAGGAGAACAAGAACCTTTTGTCTGTTTGCCAAGCTGAGCTTCAGATGGCGGCACAGGTCTGTGAATCAGGATTCTACTCACTTGCTTATTACATTACTATTTTTGAGCACAGCGGTCTGAAGATTTAGTAGAAAGTAATCCACTGAAGGAAGATTTAGTCTTAGGAAGTGCAGCTCCTAACTCATACAATTTTCTTTAGAAACATCAGTGAGTGCCCAGCTGAAATGAGCGTAATGTTGGAGAGAAGTGTTGTTCTCTGCTTCCCTGCTCTAAGTGCAGAGCAAACCACCAGGTCCTGAAGTGCTTATCATCCCCTCCGTGTCTATTCTTTTTCTACTTGAATGTGGACAGCTTTCTAATGTGACACACACTTCATAAACCTGCCTAATCTGATGCAGTCTCTAGGAGTGTTCTATTCTGTTTTTCCTTTTTGTAGTGCAGAGCATGGTCTGACTCCTAATATCATGTCCTCAAAGCCCATGGCCCATTTTAGCATCAGCAGTGACCTTGAACTCACCTGGCTTTCCTGTACCACCAGACTTTTGGCTTTTGCCCTTTTGCTGTAGGTACACAAGGGTGTTTTGGTCCTGGGGAGATCATCAGTTCAGAATTTACATTACATACATTCAGTAATCTGCAAATTTGCCAGTTTAGAACTTGAAATGGAATTGGATTAATTTTGCTTTTAATGACTAAGCACACCATTATTTTAATACTGACAGTTCAGACACCCAAGTAGCAAATACTCCTGACAGTCTATAGGTGAGTATATCCAGCTCAGAATACATTAATAACACGTGTTAAAGCACAGCACTTAGATTCGAGACGTAATCTTCTGTCTCTTGGCTTGGGGGGGGAGGGGGGAGGTTTATGAGGCGGGGTAAGAAATGATCTTTCTTTCCTTAGTCTATTCAGAGACACTTAGATTTTGAGCCTTAAAAAGAATGTTACCAGTCTCAGATGCTGCCTCTGAAGCAAATGGGGATGAGCTTAAGCATCAGCCTCAGCTAAGGGACGAGTGCTGTTATTTGGAGGATGCAAGAACTTCACTTTCTGTTCAAGGCAAACCTGTCCAACAGAGACTGTTCCTCCTGGACTCTGCACCATTTGTTGCCCAAGGTGGTATGTAAGAGAAAACATGGATCTCACTCTTCTATAAAACATAAAAAACCTCACAGGTATCCCACAGCGGGGACTCTTCTGTTTGTGCTTCAGACTTCAGACTTCGTATTGTCAGCAAAAGTCCTCTGCTGGAAACAAGCTCGGGCAGGGAAAGACAAGATGAGCCACAGGAGCCAGGAAACGACCTTCAGTTTTGGCACTTCCAGGTCTAAACCCATGACAGACTGAAGGGACAGATGACACCATTGGTACCTTTGGTACTATTAATAATAATGACAGAGTTTTCCAAACAAAATTAGATCCGAGTGGTAAAAAGAAAGGTCTTTGATCCTCATCAGTTCAGGCAGTATAATGCACAGATGGAAGTAAATGCTAGAGGGGACAAATACACTCTTGGCTTTACAAAAGGTGTGTCGTGGCCAAGTAACTCAAAAGCTGCACTAGATAAGATAAAATATTCTCTAGAAAACCAAAAAGAAGTATTGAGAGGTCAGGTTAGTATTTGATATAGCACCACATAGGAAATTATTAATTAAACTGGAGAAGATGGGGAACTTCATAGCATTTGTGAGGTTAGTGAGGCACAGGGTCAGGGAGATCAGCTCTGGGGGCTGCTGAAAAGAGAAGGTTTGGGCTGGAGGGAAGCCCGTAGTGAAGTCGTGCAAGGATTGGTCTTGGCACTGGTTTTATTTAGTGTTTTCATTAGTGATTTGGAAGCACATGAAGGAAATCTGCTCATAACACAAAGAGGCACTGCTAATAGAGAGGAGGACTGGGACAACATACAAGGAGAAGAACTGGATTACTGCATGAATGGGGCAGGAGAAATGGGATAAGAAAGCACAAAGTGCAAGTCCAAACTGGTACAGATTAGCAGCGATCATAATTACTGTGGGTAAGTGCACAGGGGTTATAAATGACAAAGGCAGATGGAGCAGTCTGGATATACAAATCTGTCACAGCAAGATAATTATCTGTCTAGGTGCTGCAGCCACAGAAAGCCATAAATTTAATAATTTCATAAATCATAATCAATTTAGGCTTTTTTTAGAGGTTGTGGAAACCATTAATACTGTTTTTCAAGGCCCTGGTAAAATACTAGTGAAAAACCTGGGATATTAGTCATTCATTTTCAGGAAAGATTAATTCAGGCTAGTATAGGTTTAGAGAACAGTTACTCACCAAGGGAGTGGAGAAATCTGATGTATGTGTGGAAGCTAAAAAAGATTGGCTTCTTTATTTGGGCAGACTGAAGGTAGAGAGGGGATTGGACTTCTGCCAAATTAAAATAAACAGCAAATAGGGAAAATAGCTCTAAACCAGCTAAGAATGGAGTTATCAAAAGATTAAATGGCTATAAAACAGCTATAAGCAAACTGAGAAGTAATTATTAAATCCAAAGTCCCATATGATGCAATTATGTGGAAAGAGCAGGACTATCTAAAATACAATTTAAAATGTTGGCCCAGCAGTCTTTAGACTGTATCAGTAAAGCGTTTCTTTTCTTTTAACCTTAAGCTTGACATTCTGTAGAAACACAGTTTGCACATATTTACTTAAAATATGCATTTTTAATATATAAGAAAAAAGATTTTTCTCTTGCCTGACAGCATGACACTGCTCTTGGTATTGCAGCAGCCTTCAATGGTCAAGAAGTGCAAGTACAGGGAAATGCTGTAGCCCCAGCTTGGATGCTTCCTCGGATGCTGTGTGCATTGGCCAGCCACAGACCCAAAGACGCAAGAGGATGAAACACCCTCAGTCACTCTGGAGGTGGAACAAGCAGAGCCTGGTGGGCAGCTCCTAATTTTCCAAAACATTGAATGCCAGACTTTAAACCCCAAACACATGTGAACTTTAGGATTTCAGAAATTCATAACTTGGTCATGTTATGGCAAATTTTCACAGCAATATAGGTCTTTGGGCTACTAGATTTCCAGTCCCTGCTTCCACAAAGCAGCTTCCCAGCAGAGCTGCTTGTAAAACACAGTGGAGCTATTAATGTGGACAAGAGATGTTCTTTCTTGGTCACAAGACCAAAACAGATTTAACCAAAACTTTTCAAGAAAACGCCAGCCTTATCTAGATGTGTGCCGTGAAACATTTCAGCCTAAGTAGTTTTAGGTTTTGCAAAAACAAATTTAAGAAAAACAGTATCTCACAGTAGGAAAAGAGTTGTTCATTCATAAGTATTGGAATAAATTATTTTTACAGAGATTAAGATTCCTTTCATAATACCACTCAGAAGCATTGGTATCACATTTTTATATAGTTTATGATTAATTTCTAAAATAGTAAAGTTGTTTGTACTTTCATAGATGCACATTATATTTCAAATCTAGAGTTTTGGTCTCTGATTCGACAACATTCAATTGCTTAAACTTATTACGAAATAAATAGTAACCATACAGCAAACACAGCCACTAAAAACTTACTCAAGGCCCATGGAGGTAAGAAGATCAAACTGGAAAACAAAAAAAATCTATTCCATATTCAAATATTCAAAGCTTTGCATCAGCAACCCCTGCCTGTGCGGGACTACCCTGGTCCATGTGGATGTCCAGCCCGTGTGGGACTGGGGCTGTACTTGTAGCTGTCATGTTCCAGCCATTGGGGAATTAATCCACTGACAGCAGAAACAAGATCATGTGGTTTATGAAGAACAAGATGGAGAAATGCAAATGAACTTTCAGGAAAACAGTTAACAGAGACCAAACCAACCTCTTTCCAGAAAAGTGTTTTAAGACATATTCTAAGCATATATTTAACCATGTTAAAATTATTTCTTAAAAAAATGTATGAATTGAGGCTTCTGTTACTTTTGAACCTATTTAGTTCCATTTTTAAACTATTCCAGAAAGCAAAAGGAGATAAATTCAAGATGAATGTTAATTGCATCTAACAGCTCAACTAGTAGAACTGGTTGAGCTTAATTTGCTGATTTTTAAAAAAATCATTCATTATATTGTTTAGCATAACAGCACTTTGTAGTTTCAGATAAGATCAGAGATACACTGCATTTTGTGTTGTGTCAAACACACACACAGAAACACAATTCCCGTCCTCAGACCGTAGAGCAAAGGAAACACTGCACATAGAATCCTGGCCCTGTGAAGTCAATGGGAAAAGAGAAACACTATCATTCTTTCTAGGTTTCAAAACAGAACAGCACATTTCCTCCCCCCCCCCCAAAAAAAAAAAAGAGATTTAATTTGTTTTCTTTTTGATTGAGCTATATTTGATTTGCAGATAGAAGGAGAAAAAAAGTAATTTTCAAGGGCCATGTAAAACTACAGAGTCATTCAACAGAACAATATTGAAAATGTAAAGCAAAGAAGTCTGTAAGCTGTGTGTGACGGTGAAGCACTTTCACATGGCTTGTGAAAGAGCTGTGGATTTAAATGCACATCTGCTAAGTGATGTGTGCTTGCTATGTACTTGATATAATTGCGTTAGAGATCCTCTGAGTGGGTGAGAGTCCATCAGGCATGGTTTCCTGCTTGCCAACAGCAGATGCCAATGAAAAACACAGCATGAGAAACTGGGTGGGCCTGGGGTGGTATTTCCACTGATACCTCCCCCTAGACTCCGCAATCAGCAGTTTGCTTGTCCTACACAGAAAGTGGTGAGTTTGCCTGCTGGCATTTGTATCTTAGTATGAAATATAAATGTGGTTTACCCCCACCAAAAAAAAAGTGGCAAGTTCCTGGGTTAAGGATAAAATAGAGAGTGAAGGTCATTGAGTGTATGGTCCTTATCTGCACAGCAGCCTCCAGTGCTCCGGGAGCTCAAGCCTGGACTCGATTGCATTTGTGCACTGTTACCCATGAACCGTGCATGGGATGTGTCTATATCAAAAATCCGCATATATGTATGGAAGATGGTCCTCTAGATGTTACCTTCTGCTGCACTTACGTGAAAGAAATCTTTATTCCTTTATACAGGAGCTTATGCACACAATCTTCTCTCAAGCGTATGCAATTTAAAAACTAAATCACAGTGGTCGCCTTCAGCAGCTATACTGAAACCAGTTTTAATCAGCTTATTAATTCTGAGTAATAGCACTTTATTCTACAAGTAACTTCACAGCTTCAGAAGAGTGAACTATGCTGTATGCAGTATAGAAGTCGTATTCTTAGAGTTCAACAGTAAAACAAGTTACAAATCTGCATGTAAAATGGTTTCCATTAAGCTAGTGAACAAACTGATGGTTTGGTTAATTCTAACTAAGCGACTGCATTGCCACGGCTTCACAGTTCCCAGCAGACCAAACATGAATCCTGCATTACCCTGTGATTTATTGCCCCACTTGTTCTAAAATGCCAGAAAGATTATTTGCAGAGAAAGCTTGCTAAAGCTCATTAAAAATATGTATTTTAGTGTTAGGAAAGCTAAGCTGCCACCCAGGGTATGGGAAGCCCTGTGTCCAGAGAGGAGAATCACGCAGGAGGCTTGGCTTGCAGCCAAGCTGGGCTCTTCAGGACATTTTCTTTTGACCCTTTGGTCTTGTCCAAGGGGTGAGAAGATGTGGACTGGCTCCTGCCTGCCTCACAGCTAGGTGCTTCTTTTGATGCTTTGCAAGGCAGAATATATAGACCCTCAACCTTGCACTGCATACATGTAGGAGAACTTCAAGATGCGACTTACCAAATCAATGCACCTGGATGGGTGGGACACAAAGCTGATCTCTTGCCCCTCTAGGTAGAAGAGGTCAGACCAAGTTGCAGTTGTGCCTAAGAACGAGAAAGTGAAATATGTGGCCACCAGAGTGCGGCCTGAGGAACAGAAAGGTAGGAAATATCCAAGTTAAAATGAGAAGAAACACAATACTTTTAAAAGCACTCATTTAATAACTGAATGGGAACAGAAAAATATTAAATAACTGTGTTAATTTATTATTTAGTTATGTTACAGCAGCCCATGTAGTATTATCCAAATATTCCTACACAGTTTTTTTTTTTTAAATTTTACACAAAACCCCAGATGCTGATATTCTTTTGGGTACTGGATACAATATTAAGCAGTTTTGTATCACACAGGAGGACATGACTGTGGACACACTGTGGATAAGGGCTGGCATGGGAGCAGAGGTCAGAACGGCAGATCAACAGTGGCTGTTCATTGGAACAGTTCAGTTTTACTACTGAGCATAAGATGGGAAGAGAATTTTTGTCTGTGGCTCTACCATCCCTTCCTCTTGGATCAAGAAGATACTTTTGGAGCACGTCTTTCAGTTGTTTCCATTTACACTGCTGATGTTCCCATTGTGGAGCCCCTTTGCAGCACACACACTGGATTCCTTTTGGATTACCCTGACCTGGAAGGTGTGCTCCAAAAGTGCACCTAACATCCATCTGCTCCTGTGGGGCCAGACTAGTGCCACTACCAAGTAAAGCCCCAGAAATTCATACCAGGCCAATACCGGGTGCTTGGTGTCAACTGTTTTGCTCTGTCACTCAGCTGCATCACTCGCTTAACGCCCAGGAGCCTAGCCTTCACCCGTCACAGCCTGTATGTCATATACAGCCCTCTATACACCTAGCAAGGTCCATCCTGAGGGTTAGTAGGAGTTATTTTAATCCCAAATTCTCCCGACTGCAAGCCTCTTTCAGATTCCCACTGCTCCACTCCTGAGGAACACTCCCCCACCATTTCAGGAGCCTGAAACGTAGTGCAGAGCGTGTAGAAAATTAAGTCAATACCTCCTTTTTCTTCCCATTTTTAAGTGAGTGAAAATATAAGTCTGGAATGACTCTCAAAAACCCAGCGGGAACAGCCATGAGTTCGTGACCACCCAGTAGTGGAAAGTTGGGGTGTGAGTGTGGGGAGGCTGTTATAAATCTGGAACTGATTGTATTCACTTTAGTGCTTCCCTGTGTGTTTGTTTCTATTTGCAATCTTCAGTTCAATTTTTTTTTTAATTTTTAGCTGGGTGTATTTTAATGCTTTAAATGAACAAATTGGTTTGTTTTCTAATTGCAACCAATAGCGATCATTAAAATTGCACCTATTAGGAACATGTCAATTTTAAATAAAATCATTATGTATCAAACACACAAAAAATATAAAACCATGATGAGAGCTTGGGGTTCTGAATATAGATGTGAATTGATTTTGTTACAGGATTAGGGTACTGAAAGTTTGGGGAGAATTTCAGGCTTCTGGGTGGGCTGTAGCAATTGATGGCTTTTTATCTGCAGACTGCTGCATTTGGCCACCACGTTCACTATGCTCACTGAGTTTTGTCCTTTTATAGAGCTTCCCCCCTACTTTATGCCATACTTTTTCAGTTTTTATTTCTTTCCAGGATCGTTTCATTCATCCCTGGAACTACTGCAGTCTTTCTCAGCAAAAGAAATACCAACTGAAGCACAAACAAAAGCTGAAAAAACAGAGGCCCCAAATAGATAATCTCATAGATTATTCCATGATTAATTATCCCAGATTTATCAAATGCCACATCCAAACAAGGTCAGACATGTAATTGTAATCTTCCTCAAGACACGCAACCACCCCCTTGCACAAGCCTCGTTTTCTATCACAGAAAGTTTAAACTGACTTCCATCAATAACAAGAGAAAAAAAGAAATAAATTTGATCCCTTCTGAGCTATGTATTCGACATCTCAAGGAGATCATTAGTGACTGACACCAATGATGTGCCACAGAAAAGAAGATGTCTCTTTTGTGCCTGTCCCTTACTGACATTCCTGTCGCATCCTATTCACCAACCTTGTGCAGTGATCCTCTCACACTTTGGATCAAAAAATTTCCATTACTGGTTTATGCATAGCGCCATTTTGTTCTGTTTTCCACAGTTAGTTTTGTTTGTATTTTAATCAGTTGAATGAAAAGGTTATTCACAGCAGAATAATCATCATTGCAATATATATATATATATATTTCTTTTTTTTTAAATCTGTACCAGGTTGAATATAATATTTTTAATAGGTTATAAGCCTTATGCCCCAGAGGGAGACTCGCAAATCCACTTCATTTCCCTGATTTCACATTTAGGTCTCCACATTAGCTATAAATGTGTAAAACCACACGGAGGTAGTTCCTATTTACTACATAGCTGAGGAGGCACATGGCTCTTTTTTCTTTCACCATATGGCTGAAGTAACTCGCACACAAGCAATTTGTTCTGATTCAGCTGTTTCAGCAGGAAGGATTTGCAGAAGCAGGATTGGGAAATACACAGGATTCTCTTTCACTTCTGTGACAAGAGTTATACTTTTAATTAGCCCCTTAGTCTTCCAAGGGCAGCTTGTAAAAGTTTAATTCTCTATCTCAAGTCCCACTTGATAAGCCCATTTTTATGTGTATTTAGGGACCAGTTCTGAAAGCATTTTCAGGTTTTTAGAAAAGTCAGTTCTTTGGCAAATTCTACTGAAGAAAAGTAAGAGTTTGGGATTTTCTTTTCTCCCAGTAGACTTGACTTACATGAAGCTTATTGAAGATATAGGGAGCAGGGGGTGTTGGTGAACATATCCCTGAAATCTTAAGAGAACCGGCTGTTGGAAAAATCTTATACAATGTGTGTATATTATTTTATATACCTGAAGGCCCAAGGTTTGTACATTGGGAAGGAATAAAAAACTAGATCAAATAATAAGGGACAGGAAAAACCTGCAGATTAATGTATTCCCTGTTACTTGATTATACATCATTAAAATCAAAGCAATTGGATTTACTAAAATCTGACAAGCAAAAAAGAAAAAAACTGAAAAGGTCCCTTTGAAAGAAGTATTAGTTGATTAAAGAAGTAACATTTAAGTACATGCTTCGGCTAAAAATGATAACCAACACGAGAAACAGAGAAAAAGCATAGAACATAAACCAGCACTATTAATTTGTGGCCATGCTCTTGAGATTTTAAAATAACATCAGCTGAAATGAACATGGTGTTGCACGTGTTTAGGAAGGGGGAACACAACATCCAAAGGACTTGTAAAACGTTTGGAGTTTGTAATTTAACATAATACATGGATATATTTGGTGATGCCTTAAAAAATTCAGCTTTAATACAGCATCCTGTCAGCAGTGCTATGGTTAAGAGCCTGTGAGAGAGCGTCCCTTTAATGTCATTGGCATGTCTTCAGCTTTCAGTTTAATATTTAAGCTGTTTCTAATTGTGTTCAGCTAAAACTTGGCATCTAGTTTATGGGCTTGGATGCAATTTTCATTTCAGTTAAAAAAAAAGTGTCTGTGGGGAGAAAAGAGGCAAAATTTTAATCTGCTCTGTTCCCAGAGTTACTGAGTGGTAAGCGAAGTAAAAGTTTCAGTGTTTTAGTCACTTTTCCCAAATTTGTCGAAGTGTGACTTCTTACCCTAAATATAATGCAATATAATGCAGTGTAACATAGTACACACATGGATACATAGCCAAGAACTAATCAAAACACTCAACTTCAAACTTTCTGCAACAGACTTTAAGAAAAACAAATTCGGATCTCGTTCATGGGGGAAGGTGTGTGTGCTGATGACTAGAAAAGGAGCTCCTCACACGTTTCAGGAAATTGCATTAGCTTTCATCAGCATCAGAAGACCAAAGTGAAAAGTCGATCTTGGAACCCAACCCTAATGTGGATTTCAGGAGAGCTCCTGAACTGTTGTCGGTGGATATTCCCCACCCTGCTGACCCCAGGGCACCCCCGCCAGAGCCAGCTGGCCTCCCTCACCCTCTCCTCGGCAAGATACATGCTCCAGTCTTGCAGGGCTTTGGGGGAATAAAATGCCTCTGCCTATCTCCAAAGAGACAATGGCATTACAGGGGAAAAAAAAAGTGGAAGAAACAGTCAGTTTGTGATTGTTAAAGCTGGAGCTGGCCCCATGGAGTTGGTGGCTGGGGAAAAGGTGTTCCTGCCCTCTCCCCTCCCATGGCTGCAGTGGTTGGTGGAAATATGTCCTCTGCCATCTACAGACAGACCATCTTGCACTTCAGAAGAGCTGCTGCTGGGAAGACCCCTGTTGGAGGAACAGCCATCCGGCTTATCTTGAAGCCAGAATGCGAGGCCACGGAGAGGAGCTCAGCAGAACAAGAGGCTTTGTCAGCACATTCAAGACAACGCTAGTCATCCAGCAAACCCTTTAAGGCAGCAGGAAAACAGGCATCCTTGGCTTCCTAGAGTTTGCCTAGACCTCATGCTTCTTCCTGCCTTCCTTCAGAGGTCCCAGAATAGCAAATAAAAATATATTCTTGAATAGAAAGTGTATGGGGCTGTGGAGGCACAGCCTGTAACCGAGGAGTGCGGTTGGCTCGTTCTTCAGGGAAGGTGGAGGACGCAGGCATCTCCCCACTAGACACCTGCACTGATTTTGCTGATGGCAGGAATAGTGGCCTTTGGTCCATTTAATAAAAAATGATTAAGGATGAGACAGGACTGTGGCTACATTACTCATCTATTAACTGGCTACGCACGAGAACAGACATTTCTCCCCCTGAAGCAATATAACAACGGACATACAGTCTTTGCATGGGTGCTCTTTGTGTTTTCTAAGAGAATTGCACCTTAAAGATACAGCACAGCTTTTACCAGTTTTATGGCTTTATCACAGCTTGGGTTTTGGTGCAGATTGCTGTGTTATAACAGAATTCTGTATTACGTCTACTTTAACGCTGACGTAATTTAGTATGAGTAGAGTTATCACAGGGAATACCAACTTGGCGTATAACTGCTTGCTCGACTGTTGCTAAATTTAATGCTAAGACTTTCTTGAGTACTCTACAATGAACTTACGGAAATGCACAGTCTGCTGTATTAACTGTGAGAGCTGATTTAGTTCTAGCCTGAGCAAGAAGCAAGCACAGCATGCCCCTGAGACGGGCAGAAGATGACCTGTCCTAGCCCAAGGGTAATGCAATATAATATAAACTCTTTCATTAAGTGATTGGCAAGTTGATTTATGGCAATAGCTCTAGCTTTAGGTATAATTTAAGTAGGTAGGCACATGGTGAAGTTTTTTAAGAGTGAGCCTGATGTTCCCCAAGGGAATTTTCAAAGTCCCAGGTGGCGGTGGGGTACTTGACTCCTGTTGACTCCAAACTTTAATCAGTTCCCATGTTTGCCAGCTGTAACTTTAAAGTTCTCCCCTCTGATTTCCCAGAGGCATGAGTGTTGTGGTTTTGATGCCAAAATCAGCAATGAGCAACTAAATGTTCCCGGTGAATGTAGTTGGGAGCTACAGTCTAGGTAGTTAGATGCCTCAATGAGAACTCAGAAACATGCTCTTTCCAATCAGGACTTGCCTTTCAGGGGTGTTCACTCGATTACTGGAGCACGTCCATAGTGACGGAGAGGGAGGGAGTTAATCAAAACCCACTAGGTTTTCCTGTAGAAATGTGGTTGACAAGCAATACTTTTCACATAGTTTACCTAACCACTGCTATTAATGGTAATCGTTGTCATCAGCTGCACAGGACCATATTGACTATTTCATGATAGAAGGAAAACTTCTCAATAAATGCTTTGTAAAGAAGAAGAAAAGGAGGAAGGGAAAAGAGAGTGTTAAAGACCTGCACTGTCCTGACGATAATGCTGTATATCACCTCAAAATCACTTGCAGGTGTACATGAGTCTTGCCACGGCTTCTAGCCCAATTTTTGTATGCAAGGTCATCCTCCTGGTGCTACCTTAGAAACTGGCCTTATTCTACAGAGGACATTGAATGATAACACTGCAAGTCAGCTGACTGCTGTGTCACAGAGCTGCTGCTTTCTACATTATCGCAACTGCCAGAGCTCTTACTGCTGCAGTTTTCTAGTCGCACTGCGGCAAAGCAGACACATAGAAACAGGCACAAAGAAGCATAGATTTTTTTTTGTTTTTTTTTTTTTAATTCTTGTCTTCTTCATATGAGGGGAATTTTCCTGGTGTTAGCGTAGGAACAGACACACAGCCTGGATGTGTTGGCTTCAGCCTGGCAGCGTTTTCAAGCTGAGCAGGGATTGCTCGGAGCTTTGTACCCACATTGCCTGTGAGGAAGAACGCCTGGTTTTCCTCTCTGTGTACCAGGAGGGTTTTTTATTTTATGCCATGGTGATATACCTGCAGCAGTAGCACAAAGGAGATGGTACTTGTCACCGTTTGTCCGACTGGGGCCTTTGCAGGGGCTCCACTGCCGAAGCTATGCCAGCGTCCCAGGGTCGTATAGATTGGTAATACAGATTGCCGCAATCTCTTACATCAGTTAGAGCAAAGCTCAAACAAGAAACCAGACTCTCTGACCTAAATCAATCCCAGTCCTTCTGGATACAGGGCAGCAGTTGACTAGCAATGACACAACCAGCCATCAAGTGGAGAGTCTCTGGGACTGCAATCTGTATCAGTTGGAGTCTGAGAGAATGAAACCCTTTTGGTCATCCAGTCGCTTCTCCTTCTTCTAATACTACGGTTACTACAACTACTACTACTACTACTACTTCTGTTTTTCTCGCCTGTAAGGAGCTACGGATTGCGGTTGGTCTCTGAGGGTACCTTTGTGTGGATTAGTCTGTCTATAATGCAGTCCTTAGCTGCTCCTGCTGGAAATTGGGGCACGAAGTCAGCCTGCTTTAACAGTTGTTTGTTTCTGCGTGATGCTATGCAACTATAATGGGTTACACTGACAACAAAGGAGCAAGCACAAAGCACCGCTTTCTTTGCTGGACTGTTACAGGAGCATAACACTTCTTCGATATGACACCCTGGTCTCTTCTTTTTGCTGTGTTTGGGGTGGGTTGTTTTTTTTTTGTTTTGTTTTGTTTTAATTCATCTAATCGAAGAGCCTAACACACACCATCGTGGATGTGGTTTTTAATGATTTGGAAAAGACAGCCTGTGGAGACTGCGATTTGAGACAGCAAGACATTTAGGTTATTGCCAATTTGAAATACTTGGTTTGTGAAGCACAGCCCTAAGGGACGAGCTCAGTAACTGAGAATGAGATTGTAGATAAAGAAATAAAAATGACAAGCGTAATGGAGGCTCTGCAAAAGAGACTGTCAGAGAATCAGTTCATGGATGGCAATTTCACCAGTCTGAATCTGAATAATTCATAGATTGAAATTACCCTGCTTTCACCTTTCCATTTAAACCGGCATGATCTGAATCTCTAATAAATTTTCAAGATAAAGTAAAATGCCAATTTGAATCTGAAGAGCTTTTAAAACCAGATGCTGCACCCTGAATCTTTCAATACCTTTCACAATTATCCTGTGAGAACCGCACTTCATCATGAAGCACCATTACCAGTGAAAATTACTGTGATTACAATAGCAACAATAGAATACCATCAAATGATCTCCCATTTACCTAATTTACCAAGGCTGACTGTGTGCCCATTGTGTTTCACTACGTCTGGCATTGGATCAATATCACAGTGGAACAAAAAAATGCCTTAGTGTGTGCTTCTTTTTTTTTTGGTACCTTTAACTTTGACAGCAGCACAGGAAAAATCTATCTACCGTTCAATGTTTTTACAGCCAAGCTACATGCCTGCTGGAGGATCTGACTGATTCTCCATCGTTTTCTTTAGGTCCTGGGTACAGGATATTATTGTGTTACTAATTTGTTTATAACGTATCCTCATGCACAAAGACTGCAGCAGACGAGTAGCAGCAGAGAGACCCTGCAACTGCTGCTGCAGGAGCAGTGCTCTCGCAGGGGAAGCCAAAACGAGTTCAGTGCCTTATGTGAATAATTATTCACGTCTGAGTTACAAATGCTTTCTAGCATCACCGGTCTTGGTTGTACTACATGAAAAATGTATGCAAAAGCCATGGTCAAGAAAAAACAATGGTGTGCAATGCTAACAAAATTTTTCCCCTATGCAGCAATTAGCATGTGGTTGTGAGAGCCAGGCTCGGACTCCTTCTGTAGATGTGTGTATGTAGTAGGTATGCATGCACATACATCAATGTAAAGATACCCGGCTTTGTGAATAGGTGCCACTCGCTGAAAGTAACAACTTTTTTTCTGACAAGCCAGGTGCAGTGTTTTTGCCGCAATCTGCTCGGTTGTAACAGATCCCTGTTTTGTAGGTGTAACTCTATAGGACGAGGCATGGCTTCTGGAACAGTAAGTACCGTTGATGCAGTATGTTGGTGCCTATAGCTATGTTACAGAGGAGCATTTTAAGCAGAGTTTGAGTCCTTGTAGCATGACTACAATGTGGAGAAGTGAGAAACTTATACAGAAGGCTAGAAACAGGCATTCTTCATGGAGACGACTGTATCTGCTGTCTGTGAGTTGTGCACTTCAGGCTTGTTTTTAATTTTATAACCAGATTTACTCTGCCTTCAGGGACTATTTTCTAAAGAAGGAAGGTAAGCAGTATTTCTTCTCATTTATATGGATGGTGTTGTATTTCTTTTGGGGAAAATGCATGTTTATAGCCCATAGTTACATAATACAGCATGATCTCTTGACATCTAATTAGCAGTTTCAGCATTTGTTCACGTTAAAACTGGACAAGAAAGCACTTGTAAAATCTGGCTTTTTATTCAAAATACATTTTGTAGAAGTGCTACAGAGAAAGAATTTAAAGATTAGGTTTCTATTCAGCTTTGACTCTTTAATGTTATTAAATTAGAGCCTATTATAGCTAAATAATAATGTTCTAGAAACCTTTGGATTTTGGATATTTTGTCTTCTTTAAACACAATTTATTGTACTTCTAAATTTCCTGTATATGAGTGGAGACTGTTTTCTAAAGGTAGAAGAAGCAGAAGGTGTTACAGCTTGAGCTGTGATAACAAAGGAATTTGAAAAGGCTCAAAATATGCTTATACAAAAAAAATTGAATTTTAAATTATTCAGTAATGTGATTCATCAAACTGTTTTTCTTAGACAACATACTCTCAAGTTACTACGCTCTCTGGAATTAATTAGTCCATTCAGTGCTGTATTTATATTCTTAATTTTCACATAGTATTCAAAACTTAACAAAGAAAAAAAAAATCCTTGTACAGAGCAAAGACTGAAAGGCTGATGAAAGTGTAAAACCTACATTCTGTTATTGTGATAAGCAAATCAAGAGATTCAGATCAAACTTTTCTGAACAGAATTGGGTGTTCTGGCTTAACTGTTTCATGACGAGCATTTAATGTTTTTTGTGTACACAAATATAACACATACTCATATACCTACTAGACTGCAAGGATCATGCAAACAGGACTGTGAATGTTCTGCAAAATACCATAGAAATACCTGGTAGCATTTATATTATTATGATTACTACCATAATCTTCTAGTATGATATACTGTTTTGAAATCATGGTCTGTTATCCATTTTGATTCTGTAGAGTATTTGCACTCATGGTTTTTTTTGCAAATGTTTTTTTTAACCAGAATTATCAGCTGCAATAGTCTGTAGATGTCCTCATTAACAACTGCAAAGCAGATCTAATGGGGCCTTTAAATTCTGTTGACGGCTTCATTTAAGTGCCCATCTGAGGATCCACTCTGGAGTCCTCTAACTTCCTTTGTGTTTGTATTATTGAATTTTTAATGTGCCACTGGCTTTCTCCCACTGCTCCATACTGGCCTGATGTTTCAAAATATGCAGTGCTGGACAGGCCCGATGCTGTGTCTCCATGTAAGTCACTGCAGTAGTTGCCAGAGGATGTTATGACAGTGCCCTCAGGAGGTGAGGTTATCGGTGGGACTCTGTTATGAAGTACTCTGAAAGTTGGAAAACCTCAGGATGTAAACTCTGCCTTTTGGGCTGGTGTGTGTTCCAAAGAAGACAGGATTACGGTCTGACAGCAGGATATAGTGCACACGCAAATGGAAAAAAAAGCAGCAAAACCTTTTCAACCACAGGATGATGAAATGAAGATTAGCAATATTACCTCATAAAAACTGCTAAAATACAGTCAACTGTATCATCCACGTATTCTCTGAGATGGCGATAGCTAATCAGGTGCAGCTACAGCTGAATCGTTTAAGATGTATAATTGTATGTGCCAAAATAAATAGCAGGTCGTGCAATATTAAACTTATAACGTAAAGCCACTAATTTTAGCAATAGGGATTCAACAGTTAATCTACCTTATATCATAAGACATATGAGTCTGGTTTCATGCTTACGTTTTTCACTGTGTTTCACTTGTCTATAAATGAGTCTGCAATGGCAAAGGAAGGGCCAAAACACTTCTTTACATGAGTTTCCAATTAAAAGCAATTTTTCACTTGAGTAAAATTCCTTCTATGCATCTGGTGGACCCATGCCCTCATCCGCAGCTAGACAGTGATCATGATGTGGTTGCACATGTGAAAAACATACTGGAGCCCATTCTGCTACCACTGAAGCTAACAGCAAGACTCCCTGGGCCATCAACGTGAGAGATGGATTAATTAATTTCCATCCATTACAGCCTCTCTGTGAAAAGTTGCTGCTTTTTTTTTTCTTGATTATAAAACTCCAGTGTAGTCGATATAATGTTGAACAGAAGATGCTTTCTGTTCACCAGGACACATGACCTGAGCTAAACATACACTGAAACCAGCAAATCAGGATGGGTTTATTTGAAAATTGAAGGGACCTTCTTGCCTGTGGTTTTGTTGATAATATTTGTGCTCACTCTCTTGTCAGTTCTGCATTCTTACCAGCTGCTATAAGATTCGCAGGTTCTGATCTGTAATGGTTATATCTATTTGGACAAGAGCCCTGAGGACAGGAGGGTCTGTTGTTTTTGTTTGTTTGTTTGTTTTTTCTTTTCTTTTTTTCCCCCTCCTCACTGTACAGTTGTTTTGCATTAATTGCAGCTGCCTATGGAAATGTGATCCCCTAAGAATGCAGAGAAATGCATTGTTGATAAGTATGTATAAAGTATCTTTAGATTCCTCTGCACTCTGGCTTCTATTACCATTATTCCCAGACAAAAATCTTAGGTGTAAAGTAAGGCTGAAGTAACTTGAAAGCAACATTTCCAAACCAATCATTTCAACGCAGGAAATTCAGAGTTAAACAGAAGAAAATGCAAACGACTTCATAAATACAATTAAAATACCTAAACAACTTGCTCCCTTTTTGATGCCATGTGATAACTGCAGGATGTGACAGAGGTCAACGATTTTGCCAGTCCAGTTTATATCACGTAGATACAACCAAAAACCACCTTTGGCTTTAAAAGTATTTGCATCACGTTTCACAGCGTCAGTTCAGTTTCTTTATGGACTATAAACATACACCTGCTCTGTGCTTTTAGCCGCACAACCGTAACGTAGCCAAAAGTTCTGAAAATTGAATGATTTCTGACCAACCGAAAGGGGGAAATGAATTCTAAAACTGGGGTTGCAGTGCAGGTAATGGGTTTCCCAGGTCTCATGCCAACAGAGCTTTGTGTTGGGGGTTGTCTAGATCAGGTTAAAATCCTCATTGCATTAGAATTTATCTTAATGAACCCAAAGTTAAAAATGAGTGGAAATTCAAAATATGGCCCCATTTGTACCTGAAAACTTGCCCTTTTAAAAAAAACCCCTACATTTGGTACTATTTCTGCCATGTCCTGCCTCAAAGATTACCAGGCACTTTTATCCAAAAGCATATTTGCAACCATATAGCTCATTCGTAGCTAGTCACGCATAGCCAAGAGTACAGAGTGAACCACCACCTGTTTAAAACACAAAATTGGGAAATGCTGTTAAAATGGAAAAAAAAAATTGGTAGACTGTAGGATTGCCACTGTACTGTTCACTTATACACAGAGTGTCATGGAGATTGTGAAGAAGTGAATGTACAGTTAAATTATAAGCAGTTATAATCAGTTCAATAGAAAAACCTTTTCTCATACTCACCCGTTTCTGTCTCGTCCACCTCCTATGTTCATTCAAAAACCATCTCCAGTGGCATGACTGTCACAGCAACTGGCCACTCTTCTGACCAGCAGGTAGGAAGTGATGGTAGGAAGTTCACTGAGAATGGGAAACAGATGGGATCCCACATCCTTCACTCCTAATGGCAATGCCCTGGTTGGTGGCGCTAGCGGAGAGGGAGGTATGCAAAGAGACCTTGAGGATGGTCTATAGGCTACATACTTCTGTCTCCTTTACCAAAACAAAACCAGAAAAATGTCATTGTTAAGTAATTAAAGAACAGTAGGAACATCTTTAGTTTCTACGTTTTCACAGGCAGCTCTTCTGGAAAATTGTCATGTTTGTAGCTAGCTTGAGTGCCATGTGTCGAAACTCCAAGTCATCCAGAAAATTTACCTTGTCAATCAATATTGTGACTGAGGGAATGCAGTTCCGATAATCCAGTACACTACAATGATGTTTTTTCTCATACATATACACAGGCCCAGCATTACTCTTCAAAAACAGTTTTAAGGCCTTTTTATTTCCATGTAAATGTAGCTACCTCTGCCACGTCACCTGTAATAGCTATAAGTTGGTCGTATATTTCATATGAGCTTAAGCAGCTACATCCCATTTAAAATGGCAAGCCAAAACGGTATTTTCGCCTTTACTTTGAGTGATACAGCAAGGCCTGTATTATGCACAGAATTAATATGGATTATTGCAATTCCTTTAAAAAAATATTTCTTCATACCTTGTCTGTATTAAATTTATCACTTACCTTTTCATGAGGGCTGCCTCTGTCTTTGGCAATTTGATGGGCTTTATCTGGTTAAGAATTGCTTACAGTTTCAGCTTTTTTGGTATTCTGAGTTATTATATTATTATATTTAGGGGTTGGAGTGCATCCTTTCCTCTGTCACAGACCTTGATCCTAGGCAATTACTTTAAACAAATTCTTTAATGATATGCACTTCATCTTCCAAATGCCTGGCAGTTGTGTGTGACTTGAAGTGCTGAGCCCTTGCAATGGTATCTGGAATCCGCAGGAGTATGCGTAGGATGGATTTCTCTGTAAAGGAATACAAAACATACCTTTCTGTCACTTCAGATTGTTTACCCCAATTTAGACAATACTTGTGACATTAATCTCTGGGTCTTTATTTTATTTTTGTATATAAGACTCTCTAAACACAATTCTTTCACCTTATAGGGCACTTAATGAAAATAATTGCATTAATAAATGAGAGTCAGATAATGAATAGATAAGTGTTAGGGGAAAATCTTGCAGGAGATTAGTGCTGTGTGGTAAATTAGGAGGAGGCTCCTCAGGAAATTAGGACGAGAAGACTGAACTGCTGCTCATTGAGAGCTGTGAGCACAGAGTAAGTTTTGTGCCCCATGCTGTTGGTTCTGTCCAGCTCAGCATTTCCCCATTTGGGAAAGCAACCTTCCTGTCACGATCTCTCTGCCCACTCCAGCTCCCTTTCCCCAGACTTCCCACTCCTCTCCTAACAGCTTTCCATCCCTACCACTTCCCACCCTAGGTCCCAGTTTTTAGCTAGTCAATCCTAATCCTCTCCAAATAGCCTTTTCTTTGCTGACCCACTTTACCCTCCCCTTCCTACCTTTCCGTTGAGCTTTTGTTTCCAGTTGCCATCAGGCTGGTTCTTTATTGTTCCAGTCTGGCTTTCAAAGTGTAGGCAGCTCCAAGCACAGAGAGCAATAGGCATGTCTCCTTTGTCATCATGGGCCCCTCACCACAAGAAGGACATTGAGGGGCTGGAGCAGGTCCAGAGAAGGGCAATGAAGCTGGGGAAGGGTCTGGAGCACAGGTCTGATGAGGAGCGGCTGAGGGAGCTGGGGGTGTTTAGCCTGCAGAAGAGGAGGCTGAGAGGAGACCTCATCACTCTCTACAACTGCCTGAAAGGAGGGTGCGTGAGGTGGGTGCTGGGCTCTTCTCTAAAGTAACAAGTGATGGGACAAGAGGAAACAGCCTCAAGTTGCACCAGGGGAGGTTTAGGCTGGGTATTAGAAAAAATTTCTTCACTGCAAGAGGCATTGGAACAGGCTGCCCAGGGCAGTGGTGGAGTCACCATACGTGGAGGGGTTCAAGAAACGTGTAGATGTGGTGCTTCGGGACATAGTTTAGTGGGTTGGGTGGTGTTGTGTTGACGGTTGGACTTGATGATCCCTGAGGTCTTTTCCAACCTTAATGATTCTAAGATTCTATGATTCTATATTTATTAGCTATTAACAGTGAGACTATTACAAGCATCAGAGGCTGTGCAAGAAAACCTTACGAAGTGCTTTAATATTGGGTCTCTAGGCTAAACTCATGACTACAATCTCAGCAAATTCTTTCTGTGTTTGTGGAAATTAGTTTCATAACATTTTCCTTGTTTTCTTTGGACACTCTTCCTGAATTTTAAGTTATTCTTCTGACTTGAATATGTTTGGTTTATGTTTGCTTCTTTCTTTCTGATACTCAAATCCCATCTTTCCATGGTGATCATAATTTTTTCTTCTTTTTCCTAATACTGTTTTAGACTACAGCAAATGCTCATCTGAGGAACTCAGGAGCCAAATTTGGCCAGACTGGTATAAATAAATAGGCAGACATTATTTTTCAGCTATCTCCCATTGCTGTTCACACATGCTGATAAAACTACTGTCTAGACCTTTAAAGACTACAAGAGGACAAGGTAAAATAAAAGTAGTAGAAAAATACACTATAAACCCCAAGAAAATTAGCATGCGACAAATAGCATCTTTCCATTAAAAAGCATAAGCTTCCAACCACTGAAGTACAATGTGACACCTATTTACCATGTTAAATTGTTTTCTTGTTGCAAAGCACAAACGTAATTACAGAGATCATTTACATATGGATGGCATTTGCTTAACCAATTTTTCTAACACTGTATGCACACATATGACTGAATTTCAATTTTTTTTTTAACCCCATGCTTTCAGAAAATAAGCAAACATAATGCTGGAAAACTATCCCCTGGGTGATCAAAATGCAGTGCCTTACATACACAGGGAACTATGCCTGTAGCATTTTCCATGAACTTAACAATCCTTGTTATTAAATAGCTTGAGTTGTTCTTTTTTTTTGTCCCTGCTATTTGTACTAAAAAACTACTCTAGAACCCCACCACTTTTATGGTAAGAAACCTTCAAATTACCAGCCTAAATTTATTCGTGGCCAAATTACACCCATTTGTTCCTGTGCCAGCATTGTCTGCTAGAGTAAATAGTTCTTTTCCCTGTCTACTGTTTACCACACTATTGTGTTTTTAGAGGACAATTATTTCCTGTATCAGCTTTTGTTTCTGCTAGACTAAACAAGTAAAAATTTTGTAGCCTTGGTCTTAAAACAACTTCTCTCTGGTAATCTCTGCAGCTCTTTTCTTTACCTGTTTCATCTTCCACGACCACTATGAGAAATATCCATGGGATAGCTCTCAGGTGTCTTAAGCAATGGCAAAGGTATTTTCCTTTTCTCAGCTCAGAAATAGTTTAACTGGTTTGTCCCTGGATGGCATTTGCTTTTTCAAGGTTGGATCCCACTGGCAACTTCACAATGCTGCAGTCAGGTTACATGCCTGCCCAGATCCATCTCCTATGTTGTTCAAAACTGATATGCTCCTAGGTTATAGCAGATTTTTTTTTTTAGTTAATCCTCAAGTGCATGTCTCTGCTGTCAACACCACGCATTTAAGAGTGAGTTTAGCAGTGCATATTTTTAATGTGCTTTTCCCAAAGGTAACACGTTTCGGACAAATTGATGCTAAAAATAACAGAAAAATAAAAAGGAGTAACGTTGAGAGACAAAGGGAGATCCTTAGCACACTGACAGCACCAGGCACGACTTTTTAAGGAATAAGATATTTTCAGAAGCGCTGCACTATAATGTGATGGAACGTGATGTTTTAAGAGTGCTATGGTGTGTGCAGTACCTCAGGAACTTTTTTTTAAATTTTTTTTTTTTGGTGTCTTGTATACTCATAGCTGCTCGAATTGAAAAGTTTCTTGGATGCATTAGAGCAGGAGTTCCCAAAAGCGTGGGGGAACATCCAGCTCACCACCTCCTCCCCAGAGAAGCTGAAGAAAAAGCTTCTGGGTTGCATTTGCTGCCCGAACAGCCAAATTTATTTTCTAGTGTATATCTGAAGGTCGTCACGCAGCTGGCAGCTACTACATCCACCAGAGTAATAGAAAAGAAAACAATAGTCACATCTAAAGCAAATTAATTTGGAGAAGCTCTCCAAACTAAGAGTGCTCTGTAGTGGTAGTATTATTCACAAGCCATTTCCTAGAAATCACATCACTATAGATGTGTGTTTTGACTTAGTTTTGCTTATTTTTTAAAGTTGGCAGAATAATTAAAGACTTGAGACTCTACAGAGTCTGTATCTTTGAAGCAGCAGTGCAATATTGTCTTTACATGAGTATTTCAAAATAATTCACATTATTCCATCAATACTTCTAGAGTTGTTCATGGCAAAAACTACCTGGTTGTAAAGGTTCCATTTTAAGGGTCATACATTTTGGAATGATAAATTCATAACGCTTAGGTTTTAAAAGACACTGACATTTTGAGAAGCATCTTAATGATTTTGGACTGCAAGTTCAACTAGCTAGGAATTTGTAAACTTTAAGTCCTTAAGAAAAGGACTGAAATTTCCCTCTTTTGTTGTGGAAGACAGCAATTTATAAAACATTTTTACTTGTATAATTATAGACAGCAGAAGACTAGTGTATTCCCACACTTACCAGTAAGAGCTTCACCATTTATTAGAAAGATGAACTAGGTTTTTGAGGGATTTTTTTACAGGGAGAAATGTTAATATTTTAAAAATCATGTGATAATTTTATTTTTAATTTTGCATTAGAGTGCTGTAATGAGAACATTTATTCAAGAGAGTTACCTGCTAGGGCATGCAGCCTGATAGAATTATTGAATAATCTTTCTGTCAGTTTTAAATTCGATGGGAATCTGATTATTGGGATGGAAATCTGTATCTATTCAGGATTATTTTATTAAGTTGAAAGGTAGTTTTACTTAATGTGCCCTGCTTGACTGTTGCTATGTAATACCTTCTTTGATGTTGAAGTGGTTAAGTGAACATTATTAGTAATGCTTAATATGTTGTATTCTGTTTAGGGTATCCCTGTGGAGCTGATATCTGTGGACTAATGACTGGCATACTAAGCAGGTAAGCTTTGAGAGTCTTTCAGTGGTAACATGATGACTTTCATCAAAGGAGGAAGAAGTCTTGATATTTTTTATTTTGTTAAGCTGAGTTTGGAAGGCTTTGATTTTATAAATCCCAAGATCTGCAACTCAAGTTAACCTAGCATATGCAAATAGAGGTTTCAGAAAATCAATTCATTAATATTTCTGTCAGAAGAGTTTATTTCTCTTGACCCATAAGTCACTGTCTGATTAGAAATATTTAAGACTAGTTCAGAAATCAGAAACTTGCAGGCCTCCACTGCAGCAGGGGGCAAGCAAATGACCATTCTGACTTGACAAGATTAATTTTAAAGCTGTTCTTTCCCCTAACTCGCCTCTTTCTTTTTTGCTAGTTGTAGTTAGTAAAAGTATTTGTCAGACTGGGACAAAGCTTTGTGATTAGTTTCTTCTCTTTAGACAATGATGGACTTAGGGTGTTGCTAAAGGAAATGGATTTGCAAAGTGCCTTACAAAGAGAAACATGTCACTGAAAGAAAAAACATGTAGCGGATGCTAATACTATCCTCCAGATTTTAATCTGGCAGAGGTGTTAGGCCAATTAAGAAAGAATTAACCTACACATGACGGATACCAGTCCCATCATTGCTTAGTATACTGCTGGAGGTTACACAGAACCACAGGGGTGATTAAAGCATCACAAAAACATCAACAGAAGAGAAATAAAACACAATCGTTGCATGCAAGTATAGTGTGTTTTGCAGGTAAACATGGTATACTTGTTTGACAAGTTGTTCTTTTACGCAGTATAATTTTGCCATTAATACAGATTTTATACAGAGAATATTTGTTAAGTTATATAGATTGCTTGGGGGAAGGTCAGTGAAGAGCAGGGAATCACCCTCCAGCAGTTATTTATATGGGCAATGCTTGCATTATTCTCTTAATATAAAATAATTATTTTTCTTTTTGTGCAGTACCTTCTGGTGCCATTTTTAAATGAAAATCAATAACATGTTTCCAAGCTAAGAAAATTTATGTTTCTATGAGACGCTGGCCTCACCAGTAAATTAATACACAATACTGCTTGACATCTACATGAAGAAGCATTCAGAAAATATTTTCTATGTAAAATGGAGGGAGCCTTTTCTCAGTTATTTTCTCTCTGTTTCTTGTGTTGTGTTAGACTTTTTGGGGGCTCTGCCTCAGGGTCATATAGACCTGTTGTTTTCTAAAAGAAGATTTATTAGCATGGAGACATAGAGAAAATGTTGTGTTTAAGCATACATTTTTTTGGTCATCTTCTCCATATTTTTATACTACTCCCATTTCTTTATATACCCAAGTAACATAAATCTGTTAGACCACCTAATTAGATACCTCAGTACCGTAACATCGGTGAGATTAATCTGTTTTAAGAGAAGAGGGTTAAGATACATGTACAGCAGAAGGATATGATAAGTTTCAATTTCATGTTGTAAGGAGTGCCATGTAGATTCAAGACCAAAAGTTTGAAAAAATTTCATTCCAGGAATTAGGAGCTGTGCATCAGCATGGATGCTGTGGTGTCATGCAGGCTAACGAGGGCATGTGGCAGGTGATGGGACAAACCCCTGTGCCTTGTTCCCGTCCTGGGTTCTGCTTCCCCTTGGGTCTGAGACGGGAGTGGTTTCAAATAACAGAGTCTACGATATAAGGCTTTTGGCAATTTTTTTTTCTTCTTCAAAGCAGTTTAATACTTAGTGCAACTCTATAGCTTGTGAGGATTTTCCTGTCTTTCAAGTAACTCCTTAAAATCAGGTGTTCCAGGGCATATCTTAACTTGTGGAGATGACTGGGGCATTGTAATGTGATTAGTTGTCGACTTGTGGATTAACTGCAGATAAGGCAGTGTGTGTATTGTGCAGGGTACATGGACGTGACTATAGAAATGATGCAGCAGGTCACAAATGTGCTCACACATTCACTACTTGCACGTTTCCTACTTCTTCACCCACAGAACTACAATCGGCAGGGCTGGTTTAGAATCTTAACAGAGCAAGCAGTCCCAGGTGGAGCTGGGCAGTGAAGGAAACTGGGAGCCAGTAATGCAGGAGCCATAAGGAGATGCTGCGGCACATGGAAGTTTAGAATATCATAGGTTACTATAACTATTGAAGAAATAGGAAATAGAAGAGATTCTTACCTTACAGCTACTGGCTGCTCATACTCTGCCCTCAAACTGGATGCGGGTTACTCCCTCTCAGGTGTGTGGTCTAAGCTTCAGGTGATAGGAGTGGTTCCACGGTTTTTGGAGTTTTTCTTCTTTTTTCATCTTCCTCCTGGCGTATCACTCTGCTTTCTCATGAATGGTGTCACTAGCAGAGCACTAACCGGATGTCTCAGCAGGACTGTTCTCATTTTGCTGCCATAGTATATGCTTACCCTGGGCCACCTTTTTTTTTTTTTTTTTTTTTTTTTTTTTTTTAATTTTCATTTTTTTTTTTTTCCCCAATCTGAGTTCCAAATGAACAATCTGTTCATCTTAAAAACAATACCAGAAACAAGAGAGAAGTAAAAACTTACCCTTACAAATCACTTGCAAGTTCACCTCCAAACTGGAAGTTAGCTGTTTCTTCCTTCCAATCCTGCTACTCTATTTTCAGCTTTGTTGAGTCTTTGCAAGCTTTGTGTCACTTCCAGAGTCCTGGAAAGTGGATTATTATAAATAAGAATAGATTCTTAGAAACTTTCAGTGTGAGCATCCGGGTTGAAAGTCCTTTTAACAAATATAATCAGTTTAATTAAGAAAAAAAGAATCTTGTGAACCATTCTGCATTAGTAGCAGCACAAAAAAAACCCCAGGTGCTCAACCAAAAGGAAAATAGCAAAAACACTTACTACTTAGAAGTACAAAATGTTAACAGAAAGGGTACTTTTTTAACTAATGTGTGTGAGTACTATACCTGTGAATACTGAATACACATTCCCTTAAAATCTTCTAGTAAGGAAGTAAAATATCCATTTGCATTTTACTCTTGCACCTAGGTTTATGAAGATAACATATGTATCTTTTTGTGTGCTGAGCCATTGCCTTGCCTCTGCCTCAGCCTGTCTAAGGTGTAGGAATATTGACTGTTTAATATACACCCTGTGGTGTATTATTGCTTACTTCAAGCAGAATACTGCATGACCTTGTTTTTTCTGTTAATTATATTTTTCCCTTGTAGGAAAGTAAGTTTACTCATTCTGAATTGTGCCAAACCGCATAATCTGGAAAGGAATATTGTGGCTCTACTTGGAAAGTACTAATTGGGCTTCAGCCATCACTGGGAAAGCTGTATAGTCTTTTATTATTTTCACTGGCCAAATGCCCTTTGTTACCACATTAACAGCTTCCCTATGGTGCCTGTAACTTTGATATTATTTTCACTTTTACGCTAAATTTGACCAGATGAAAGACACAAACCCTCCAATTTTTAAATAAAAAAAAATAGCATGCTTTGTTAATCCTGTATTTCAGAGGGAAAGCCTGTGAAAATGATAACCTATGTCTGCTGGCCAAAGTTTTTGTTCAATAAACCCATCCTGCCAGCTGTTCTCATTGGCAAGAGGAAAGATAATATTTTGGTCTCTAATTTCTCCATTTTAGAGCAGAAGTCTTGCTTGTGTCATCATTTAAATCATGGATGTTAACATCAGTCTGGCAAACGATATTGTACTTTATAAAAAAAAGTTTGGATGGTATCACTGCACTGTTGCAATGAGGCTGTTTTAGACTACTAAATACAGCTTAAGTCACTTACTGACTATGAACTATTGCAGGTGCTCTGGGCTGTGCTGCTGAAGAAGTGCTGCGAAAGTCCTAAAGAAGACATCAAAGCAGATATACAGGTGCCTTTTAGTCTGACATCATTGGGAGCTAAAGATGCAAAATACCTCAAGAGACTGGGCTCTCGCTCACGTGCCTTTGGTTCTCATCTCACGAGGCAGGCTGGACGAGGATTAGGAAACTGTAACTTAGGTCCAGTTCTTAGCAAATGAGGAGGGATGGCCTCCAGCAGGAGACAGGAAGACTGGCATTTTTAAGACACAAAAAAGCGGTCACCTAAAGCTCTAGGCTTAGTCAGATACACTTCCCACACTGAGAGTATCCGATTCAAAATGTGGATAGGGAAAGTTCTCTCTCCAGCTCAATCTCTGACTGCAGGCTTTAAACTCTGCTGAAACGGTGTTCTCATCATGTTTAAGAACATTTAAGAATGTCTTTCTCAATTTCCAGGTAACCTGAAGCCTGAGTGGTTACAGGCGTATTGGATCCCACACCTTGGCAGAGGGTTGTTTCTGCACGTGTTCTGGGACGGCTCAGCACTAAAGACTTACAAGGAAGAAAAAAAAAAAATCTTGATTACACAACAATTTGATTTGTTTGTATCCCTTGAAGTTTTCAAGGATTTCTTAAAATCCTGAAGGGGCAAGACAACCAAATTTAGCAGGAAGGTTGGTTTCAAGTCTTGGCTTGTCTAGACATAAAATCTCTTTCACTAAAATGGAGCACGGGGGAAGACAAGGAAGTATTTTAAAACAAGAATTTTGTTCATTTGTGCATTGCTGTAATTATACTGCTGTCTGAAATGCTCTGAGGTTGATAGTGCTCGTTACCTTCCCAGTATGTTTCACAACAGTGACAGTACAACCTTGCACCGCCCCAAAAGAGAACTGAACTTTTCCACCTCTTAAAGCTGTCTTGGGCAACTCAGTGGACACTGAAACAGCTTCTTTATAGCCCTCTACTTGTACTTGATAGTGTAGGGCACATTCCAAGGAAAATGGGGATAGTTCCTGGGTTTTGCCTACTTACCACTGTTGTAACAGCTTGACGTAAAAGCTGATAACAAAATAGATGGCGCATTTTTTTAGCAGGGCCCAGCCCAACAACTGCATTAATGATTTTGCGATTATACTAGGGATGCAAGTTTGCTTTTAAATACATTTCCCCTGGCATCTCCAATATGCGAATTTAGGAAAAAAAGGAGTATTTTTTCAAGTTTTAATTTCCTGCAGAAGCATACAAGAGTTCACTGCCTTTTCGTTTCCTTCAGGATAGCTCTCATTGCTGCAGGTGCAGCTACAAGTCCTTACCCTTTCCCTGAAGTTTTCTTGACAGCCGAACTGCCAGAGCCTCTCAGGGTACATCTAAGGTAAATCCATTAATCAAGTGCAAAAGCACTAGGGAAATATACTTTAAAATGACACCTACATTTTGCTAGCACTCCCAAAAGTGCTTTTTGCACTTAATATGCCTCATACAATGGCCTACCCAGTTCCCATACGTCTCTAGGTCATTATTAACGTGTACTGCAGTTTCACAAAGGAGTTCAGGAGGGTACTTGGCCCAGAGAGCTTGGTCAGAGGGAAACTGTAAACCCCAGCCTCTCTGGAAGGCTGGCGTTCCTATGCTCCTGCCCCAAAATACTGCAGTGGGTGGCTGAGCACCCCACGTAATGTCATCCCAGGCAGCACACAACACAGCGGTTGGTTGCTGAGGCATCGCCCGGTGAAGGTACTGACACTGTCCAGCTGCTAGTTGTGTGGAAGAACTTGAACACCTTCCTCTTATCTTAGAGAAGTCAAATATTGTAAATCGTAACTATTATACCAATGAACAAGGGTAATCATGAAGAGAAAAAGTAGTATCTTCAGTTTTTAAGCTTTGTTCAGAACAACTTGAAAAACACAATCACATAATCTTAAATGAAAGGAAAAAGAATTGGGAAAAACCACCATCCACAGCCATAATATTTGAAGCAGGCCAGGAAAGACATCTGACCTGTCGTTTGAGTCCTTCTGCATCAGACAGCTATGTTAACAGTAGCTGTAATGAAATTAGACTCATTATGCATATATGAGCGATAAAGAAAAAAAAATCCACTACGGCAGTGATCAAGTTTAAGAAAAAGAAAGTGGGAGCTTGTAAAAGATGTATCAAAAGTGACAACCTCAAGAGGAAGAGACTTCCCAGCAGCTTGAAGTCTCAGACTAAATACTTTATAAAAAGCTGGCACAGCTAAACAGAGGAAGTTTATTAAAAAAGATGGCACCCCTCAAGAAGCTGAAGGTGAAAACAGGTCATAAACCATGAACACATCATAAAATGTGTCAAAAGTCGTTGATGGCCATCAAAACTTGTAGTTAATCCTTTTTTGTAGCAAGCAGGACACCTGGCAAAGAGTTAGCAGGAGCAGTAGCTTGCTAAGACAGAAAAAGAGCACACAGGAGAGATAAGGCCATGGCAGTGAACTGCGTGTATTCTTTGCATCCCTGTTTGCTATGAACTCAAGGAGGTTCCCTTGTTGGAAGCCTTCTTTATATACCATAGATTGGAGGCATCAGTGAAAATTATATATCATGTTTCTAAGAAACAGAGAAACTAAGCAGTAACAATTTCCAAGAACAAACAAAACTAGGATTAGTGTGCATAGCAAAGGGAAGACAAAGAAGAGAGCTCTCTAAAATCATGAGTAGCAAAGACAGCTCAAATAGGGAATGGAAGTCTTTGTATCATAAAAGGCAGTGAACAAGGATGCATCAACTCATTAGTTGATTCAAAATAAATACAACCAGAAGTATTTGCCCATATAGCACGTTGGCAGCTTTCAATTTTCCTTGCCACAAAATGTTGTGGTTTACAGAATTTGACAAGAGTTAAAGATCTGTTGGACAAACTCATCCATCAGGACCTATTAAATAGAAAGACTCTGCCTCTGATCTTGGAAGTCATATCACTAGAAGCTGGAAATATAAGTCAGGTAGCTATTACTATGTGCTTGTCATTTTATAGTAATCTTTAGTAACCATCCTCTACTTTTCATCACTTTTCATCACCTTTGGAGCCAGGATACTGGGCTAGATGGATATTTTTTAGCCTGAGCTGAGACAGCCCTTCTTACATCCTGCTTTCACATCGCTCCTGCAGTTTGTGGAGAACCTTCTGTGGATTCAGGTCTACATGAACAACAAGAGTCAGATAAAAGACTCAAAATAGAATTAAGACCAAAAATACTAGGAAGAAGTAACTAAGAGAGCAGGATCAGCAAGCAATGTAAAGAAAAGATAAAGCAGAGTTAAACTTGGCATAGTCTTTAACTTTTAAAGTAAAAAGTGATACCATGCATGAGACGACAGAAAATAATTCTTCATCCCTGTAAAAGAAAAAAATCGTCTCTTTCTCCCAGCAGGTGAAATGACAAGAAAATTGCAATGTGTCCTTAAACTGAAAGAAGCTTAATTCCCAGATCAAATCTATATCAACACAATTAAAAAACAGATACTTCCACAAGTGGATGAATAACTATGCACAGAAAACTAAGAATATATTAATATACAGAAGTCCAAAAATAATAGAAATTTACCATTATCTGTCTGTTTTTAAACTAACTGAAGTAATCCCACAGCAACATAACCCATTTAGAAATGGTCTTGGTCATGTCAGTCCTTTTTAATGAAAAACGACCAAATATAAAATGTTTTTCATATTCATTCTATAAGAGAAACCCTCACATAGTATGAATTGCTTAGGGTTCACTGATTTCATCAGAACTATGACAAGACACAGCAGCTGAGGATCTGCCATATACCATGTTGGCTGACATAGCAAAGTCATAAATCCAGTCTTGACAAAAAATCACAATTTTCAATGAGCTCATTGCACATGAGACTGTTAACTGACCATTTACTGAGATTATTGTACGCCAACTTCTCCAGGCAGAAGGGAAGGAGAAGAGAGAAGCTACAGCTTCCCTTTCCTGCAGCCCTTTAATCAAAGGGGGTCTCCTAAGACCTCCATGATAAAGCAATAAAGTAAGCCAATGCGGCTGTGGGATCTGCAGCTTTCACCTTCATGGGTTGCAGTCTGTTATTCAGCCTCCACTATCTTGGGGCTGAAGTAACCCAAAGTCTCTGTGAACCCAAGCTAGGAAGGGAGGGGTTTCTACCACTACCAGCACCTACAAATGAACATGGTAAAGCCCAGTTATCAACCCTCCTCCTTAGTGAAACGCTGGAAGATTTATTTACAGTTAAACCCAGTTGTTTTCTAAATCGACTGTCATCATAAAATTGTCTCAGCCAACAGCAAAGACAGGACTGAAAGTCCAGTGACTTTCCTTCTCAAGTACTAGGGCAGTAGTACTGGTGAGGCCAAACCTTGAATCCTGTGTTCAGTTTTGGGCCCCTCACCACAAGAAGGACATTGAGGTGCTGGAGCAGGTCCAGAGAAGGGCAACGAAGCTGGGGAAGGGTCTGGAGCACAGGTCTGACGAGGAGCGGCTGAGGGAGCTGGGGGTGTTTAGTCTGGAGAAGAGGAGGCTGAGAGGAGACCTCATCACTCTCTACAACTGCCTGAAAGGAGGGTGCAGTGAGGTGGGTGCTGGGCTCTTCTCTAAAGGAACAAGTGATAGGACAAGAGGAAATGGCCTCAAGTTGCGACAGGGGAGGTTTAGGCTGGATATTAGAAAAAATTTCTTCACTGCAAGAGTGATCAGGCATTGGAACAGGCGGCCCAGGGCAGTGGTGGAGTCACCATCCCTGGAGGGGTTCAAGAAACGTGTAGATGTGGTGCTTTGGGGCATGGGTTAGTGGGTTAGGTGGTGTTGTGTTGACGGTTGGACTTGATGATCCTTGAGGTCTTTTCCAACCTTAATGATTCTATGATTCTAAGTACCTTCAGAGTTTCTTCCATCTGACAAACTGCTCCAGTGACAGGATGTTCTGGTGAGATTCAGCATTTGCTTCGAAGTAACCAGACTTGAGGCCCATCGCAATTTTAGAGACTCCTAAGAAATTCATCCTCTAATTGTCATTCACAGTTTATCCAAGGAATTTGCAACTTCTGTATGAATTCCTTGGCCAAATTCAGTAATTGTTAATCTCAACCCCCATATTTTTTTCTTTCAGCTCCTGCTAGCAAAAATTCTCACAGTGCTTTCCCAGTTGTACCAGAACTATAGCTGCTAATGGATGATTAAAGGCTAGGGAGCAGATGCAAAGGGAAAGTAGAAAACCACCTAATTTGTATTTTTCTGGGGACATTTATGTGGTTCTCCTTCATTCTCTTCTATTGAGTTTTGCTTTCAGATCTCTACGATATAATGGACTGAACTAGGACTGGAGTTGGATTTTTTTCCTATCTTGTGGAAAGTTCTCTTTCTTGAACTGTGACAAAAAAAATTCAAAATCTTGATAAAGTTTATGAACCAAAAAAAAAATCAAAAATGGAATGTCAATTGAAATATTTTATTTAGGTGACTTTAAAACATTTGGATTATACTGGAATTAGCTTATATTTTGTAACTAGAGCCAATTAAAAAAAATCTTTAATTTGAAGCATCAAAACCATGTTTTATCAAGTTTAATTTTTCAGGGCCTTGAAATCTGATGTGACCTATTTCCTACAAAGTTGTGGCTTAGTCAAATAGGCATTTTTGGATGAAACTCATTTTGTCAAAAAGCGTCAAGCTAGCTTTGCTGTCCATGGTAGTCCATAAAAATATCACAGGAAACTTCTAGTATATGCAATGGCTTAATCAGCTGGAGCTTGAATAACGCACAGACGTATCTAACTGATCCCCAGATGACTAGGAAATCTGTGTTACGTATGCTGTTTAAAAAGGGAGGTCTTAAAATTTAATTAGACAGGAGAAAGAAACAGTGCTGGCTTTTTAAAAATCATAATTCAATTTTTTTCACTTTATGTATCTATTTAAAGTCCATATATTCACCTAATCCACAGATTTGTCACGTACTACCTAAATTCATCTAGAATTTAGTTTTACCGGCATCCCAAGAATTCAGGTCACAGAGAAACTAACTTGAGAACCCAGGAGATAATTAAAACCATCGCAGAGAAACACACATACCTTATCTCCATGGGAAATTAGCATGCAATCATCTACAGCACAGAGGCATACTTCACCAAATCAGTGTCTTTCAGTCTACGCCACTCTGCAGGATCCTAGTTTTCTTCTCCTTTTGAACAGAAGTGCAGAGCTTCATGTAGCAGATCAAAGCTTCCTGACTCTTCACAGGTAGATTTTCACAGACCTCTTTTAAAAAGCTCACAGACCTTCAAGATCCACGGACTACATGTTGAAAGCAACATCAGCAGCAGCACTCCAAACTTGTTACCACACAGAAACTCCTTATAGCAAACAAAAGACTGTGAAGTACCCTTACACAGCTTTCAAAAAACCCATCTTTTTCAAGTTCAGCTAATTTCTAGTTACAGATACTGACGCGTGTTTGTAAGTGACTTCTCCAGGTGACAACGGGAGATCCGTGGACTATCATTAGAAAGCTGATTGATTATACAGTCCCATAGTCCTGTGTTTTCTGGTTCTAATTCAGGGGATTTTACCCAACAAACTTGAAAAAAAAATTCGAAATGAAAACACAACGTTAATACATTTATTCGGCGTAATGAAGTGCTCATGGTTCCAGCAGAGGCTTTGGCTTTCTACATAAGCCTTATTAAGACTTAGTTACCTTTTAAGGTGGTAGGAAAGCAAGAATAAAGCACAAAGTGTTTGGCCAGAGCAGCTTCATCAAACCCTACTGTGGCAGTTCAGGGGATTACCAGCCACAGCTGTCTGCCTTCTGCAGGGAGGGATGCCAGCCCTCAGCTGCTCTGGTTGCCCTCCTGACTGCAGAGCATCTACAAATGCAGTTGGATCTCCTTATGACACCCGCACATAAATAGCAAGAGGAAAATTCAGTGCCTGGAAAATACCATCTCCCTGACTGCAGGGCGCAGACAGTTAGTTGTCCTCCAGCAAATCTAGCCGCAGTCATCCCTGCACTGAACTGGCTGTAAGAGTTAGTTCAGGTTAAAAATAATCAGAGATTTTTTGGGTGTATGGAGGGGCAGGGTTTGGATCCAAGTTGTTGCAAGGCCCCATAAACAATTTGACAAGAAGAACTGAAGAAGGGCATAGGCTGGGAATGAGCAGCTGGGGGCTGTTCAGATGGCACTGTCTGTGAATGGCATCGCTTCCCTGAATTTTCACTGAAACAGAGCTCGAGCATTCAGATAATCAGGCACGACATGTGAGCAATGGGAGCGGTACCAAGCAGATGGGCCAATACCTGCTTAAAGTGCTCTAGCTTGGGTTGCTGAAAAGGACATCTGTCTCTGCTCTCAGAGCGGGTGCCTCCGTGACCCTGCTGCAGCTGGGCAGCAAGAACTCTTTTCTGCATGTTTACGAATGGGTATTTTTCAGAAACTTGTACTCTGAGTGGTATTTTGAATTAATTTTCACAAGGCAGCCAAAAAGTTTCCTGTTGTCAGATGTGCCCAATATCAAGTCCTTGTTGCAACACACAGAGGTACTACAGCTCCTCAGCAAAACAGTTGCAAAAAAGATTTTTAAGATGTCAGTACCAGCAACCTTTTCCCTTAGCCTTGTTCAACAAAATAATTTTAATTGAAGCTTTTCACTCTGAGGCACACAATAGTTTTGGAGATTTCAGCTCCCAGAATGAAAGTTTAGCACAGTTAATGGCATCTGAAAGTTGAATTCCTGAAGGCGAATGCTGGGTACCTGTGGCTACATTAATCCCTTAGTCTAAAAAGTTACTGTGTCTATCCTTTCCTCTTTTCTTATATCAAACCTCAGATCATCATATTTTTCTCAATAACACTTAGGCCAGCATACAATGCTGAAAGTATAGAGAGATATGATTAATAATGAAAGGGCTCAATAAAAGGCATTTAAAAAATAAAACAGAAATAAATCATTACTTAAGAATAATTGTTTTGTTTGCTTGTTGTTAGACATCTGTTCATAGACACTGCAAATGTTCCACTTTGTGTCTGTGTTTAATAGTCATAACTTTGCAGGGATGCCTTCTTCTCCCTCATTGTTTTCACTTGGTTTCTAGGGCAAACAAAATCATTTTTTTTTCCCAGCCCTTTAATAAATTAAAGCTGTTATAGAGTTAGAAGTAAATAACTGCATAGGATGGAAACTTAAATCCAGCAAGACTCAGAATGTATCAAAGGACACTACATACACAGTATCAAACCCTTTCTCACTTCCTTCTCCTCTTAGTAATCCCCAGGACCTCTCTGCCATGACTGAGTAGAAATCAGGGCAAAATTTGACCTGAAAAATGTTGAGCTATCCCTCCACTTCCTCCCCTCTTCCTGGCATCTGCTAACATTTCCAGACAACAAACAGTGTACTGAATCTGAACTGTTTATTTTGCTGGGAATGCCATCTGCATGGTGGCAGCTGGGGTGGGAGGGAAGGCACACAGACGAATTAACAGCGATAAATATAGACAGAAGAGAAAATTAGGAGAAGTTCTGCTGCTTTCCAGTGTTCTGGATCTTTGCATGCTTCCATTAGGTGGATACAGCTTTTCTTAAACTGGTGTTTGAACATCTGGATTATTTAGCAAGACAGCAAATTCAGAACATTTGAACAGAGATGTCAAACAAGCCAGCTTGGGCAAAATGCTAAAGCTACTGAAAATGCTGAAAAGTCATTTATGGTTATATTCCATTTTTAACTTATTACAGTATACTGGAACTAGCAAGGGGAAAAAAAAAGATAAACATAAGTATTGTCAAAAGGAATACGTCATAAATCATCAGAAATGAAAAATCAGTGAAGATCTGGAGAGAATGTTTCTTGCAGACCAAAGACAGAATCAATGTCCAGATCATTGACAACTGAACCTGAATTCTACGAAGGAATTGCTGGCATAACAATTTAATTTCCCATTGCTATTCAAAAGGACCGCTTAAATTTGAATCATCCCTTTTAACTGTATTACAGAAAGGATAATTCATTAATTAAAACCCCACCTTAATGTATTCAGTTCTGTAAATAATATTATGTCAGAGGAAATTTGAGAGGTTGAAGTTTTGCTCATATCTCTTCGCTATCAGATCACTAACAACATTTTGTCTACACAAAATTACAGAAGGGCTGAGGTGGGAGGGGACCTCTGGAGACCGTCAGGTCCAACCCCTGGTTCAAAGCAGGGTCCACAAGGCAGCAGGTTGCTCAGGGCCATGCCAGTTGAGTTTTGACTTATCTCCAAAGACATAGACTCCACAATCTGCTGGGCAACGTGTTCCAGTGTTTTACCAGCCTTGTGGGAAAAAAGTTTCCTCTTCTGTTTAAATGGAATTTCCTTTGTTTAATTTTGTGCCCATTACCTCTTATCCCTTCCCTGGATACCAGCGAGAAGAGCCTGGCTCTGTTGTCTTTGCTCCCTCCTATCAGGTATTTATACACATGGATAAGATCCCCCCTAACCCTTCTCTTCTCAAGGAATATTAGGAAAAACATGAATAAAATATTTTAAAATACATGTTTACTTACTTTGGAAGCACTTCAGAAGTATCTTCCCTTATTTGTCCATGGTTTCCACATTAAATGCAGCTCCCAAGATATTTTTTAAGCAAGCGCCGTTGTTGTTAGGAGTTTCATCAACTGCAGCAGGAGACCTTAACATCAGCAATGTCATATAATTTTCAAATTATACTTAGGTAAGTAAGTTGGTAAGACATTCTCCTCTTCCCATAAGTGTTTAATTAGAATAGACACACATTTCAACCTTTTTTATCTCACTCTTGGGGTTTCTCTAAAGTTCATGAAATTTAAGAGCAATCAATAACAAGAAGTGAGCTCAGTCCTTGAGCAAGTCTACAGCTGCACTACACCTGAAGGAACTAAACCACACAGAAGCTTTTCAATGCACTTTAATTTATGGAAGTTGGATTCACATCCCTAACTTGATTTGCTTTAACTTTCTTGGCTGTCCTTATTTAGAAGTGCCTGGAAATAAAGGTTTTCTGTTCAGTGCTGCAGTCCTCCAAGTGCAACACTTAGAGAGAAGGAAAGAACACGCCATACAAGCAAACAAACTTAGCTGATGGTCCATTTTAACAAAATCTATGTAATCAAAACTACATACATGTCAGTTATAATAAGCTTGCCACTCTGTCTTCTCTTCAGATTTCCTAAAATGTAGTTCTGTGTTGCAGTAATATTTGCCTGTAGTGCAAGATAAGATTTTCCCTGTCATGATAATGCCTAGACCTCTCATATTTTCATTTAAACACTAAATCTTTCAAAGCTGATACCCCATGCTGATAAACAGGTTACTCAACAGACAGCATGGAGTTCAGATTACCAGCAGCACATATCTAAGCTGGGTGTGGAAAACCACGCAGTAGCTACCTCACAAGGTTGTAGTTCCATGTCCCCCTTCAGGTGACTTAAGTGGTAGGTGACAAGTCAGCTCCCTCCTCCCTGCTGGTAGTGTCCCACCTTCACTTTTGCACCACCTTCGGCACTCGCTGTCAAGACATTTCTGCATGGTTGCCTATCAGAAAGCCACCAGGTCTCCCTCTGCCGGGTCAGATTCCTGCTGGCTTAGCACACCAAAACAGTTCAGTGACCAGGGTCAGCCAGCACTGAGCCAAGCCACAGTGTCACGACCTGACCATATTTACACTCTGGGTGACACCCCTGGAATATTCCAGGGGTGTTGGGAAAATGAGGAGGAAGTGCCTAGATTCAAAAATGGCCCCAAATGCCCAGAGAGCCAGATGAAAGAAGAGGATTGCATAATATCAAATGAGTTCATGTAAGCGTTAGTCAGTTTATAAACACTCTGCAGTGTTAGGGTCATTTCAAAGGATCTGGTCATTTGAAATACAAGCCCCAGACAGATTTCTATATAAGTTTTGGAGGCTCATTTCTGAAAGTAAATCATACATCCAGAATATCCTAAATACCTTCTATTATGCAGAATTCTCCTCTACAGTGTTCATGACGGATGAGTAAACAAAGGATGCTAACATGCATCATATAGAAACAAAGAATAACCACCACTGCCAGTCTTCTATGGGACATATATTACAGATATTCAGATAATTCCCATGGCCTCAATTTCCAGCCTTAGTGGAACAATTCTCTTTGTCCTTTGCCATTTACCTTAAAATCTTCCAGTTTTATTAACAACTTCTTAGAATTCTTTTTGAGGAAGAACCTGGAACCACAGGTCATCTGCAATAAAAAGGAGAAAGGTTTTCCACCAGCTGCAGTGCATCGTTCACATAACAGCAAATAAAGCACAAGCAGACTATTATGAGACCTTAAAAAGATTGAATCACCTTCTTTTGCATAAATTTTCACAGACATTCTTAAGATCTCAAGTAAGCATCTGAATTCCATTTAAACAAAATTAACCTTAAAAAAACACAACTGTGTTCTTAGTCTCATAATTTTTCAGATATCTTGGGATTTAAGACTCTTCCCCCCTGAAAAGTTCAAATACATTCATAAAAATTTGAAGTTTATTGTCTCCTTTAAGGTTACGTAAGAAAATGCAGAAGACGCACATCTCAATGGGTAACTAAGGGAGAACCATTTCTATGAACTGGTTCTTATTCTTCAACAGTGCATACAGTTCATATACTCCCAGTAACGTAAATGGGGTCAACACAATGCCTGAGGATTAGATTTTGATAATCCAAAGCCATTTACATCACATCAGAGATCTTCAGCAGGCGCTCACACAAACTCCACAGTCACCTTCAATACTGTAATTTCAAATTTGCAGCAGAGGACCCGTGACAAAGCAAGAGTACTATGTGTATCCTAGGTTTTCTTGAACTCTTTTCTGACACAGAAGTTTTGATCCTCAGCAAACACTTTCACGCATCCTGGTGTCTGTAGGTTTGGGTTTTTTTTTTAAAGCAACAGTTACTATACATCTGTTTTCTTCTTAAATAAATATTTGCGAATTCAGAAATGGAGCAATGGTTGAGCTCGGTAGCTAGTTCAATAAACAAGTGAATTTAGTAACAAAGCAAGCTACTGAAATGGCCACAGAAATTTTCGTGGAGGTCCAAATGGACTCTGGAAGTGCCTCCTCTCTTGGAATAACCTTTGGTGAATGGTTCAGTTTCCACCTCAACCATCTAAAGTTACTTACTTCTAACTGAAATGCTGCTATGTGGTGGTTAACTGGGACAATAATAATCTTAAAAAGAGGTAAATTGCAACTTTAGTTCTGAAGAATAAGCCTACATCTCAGGGGAGTGGTACAGCACCTCTTCTTACACAGTGTTCCCTCCTGAGCAGAATTCTCTGTGCTGGAGGAAAATAACACATCATCATCCATTTCCTATTGTAGACAGAGATCTCCAAAAAACAAACCCAAAACAACAGCCATTCTCGCCATCAGAAAGATACGGTGACAATATCATTTTCCTGGAAGAAAATCTGCAATGCCTCAGGATTTCCACAAGTATTTTGGATTTCTGGGAAAGAAGGAGGAAAGCTGTTGGCTTTGCTATGGTTATAAATACCCCAGAGTAGGAATGCTGATTTCTTAGCACTATTCTTCAAATGCCGGAGAATATTCCCTCCCATCCAGTTGCAGGAAAGATAGGCAGTAAGAAGCAGGACGACAGCCTGTCCCCCTTCTGCTAGTGGTGCTCGAGAAGCAGCCCCAGAGGATGGGCACATTTTCTGGGATGGGTTACAGAGGTACATGATAGCACAGCAGCCACTGCAGGCATGCAGGAAGAAAACCGAGTACGTTACAACTGAATGCCTCTTTGAGGCTCTTCCTGGCTCTGAAGGGTGTGTGAAGTGCAGCTCTATACGCACTCTCACATAAAGCAGTTTTTCACATTAAGGGAATCCATTAGAGATGGATTTGGACTTTGGTTCATCCTCCTGCCACTGATGTGCACTGTAATTGCCAGGCATAGACAACACAGTCCACTTCTCTCCATTTTCTTCCTTCCTGAGTTGAAAAGTATGTATAATGTGCTGGTAGTAGTTTAGAAGTGGTCAGGTTAGTGAATGGCTAAGCTTTTAATGTAACGTATGAGCCATCATTCAAAGACTGGTTTTTCAAAATATCCTTTTCCACCGCTCAGGAAGCCTTGTTAAACAGGTATATCAGAAAGTAGTTTATACTAGAAATTACTTCCAAGCTGAATTTACCACTTCATCGGGGGGCCACAGTTTACAGAGAAAGCAGATAGATAGCTTAAAAGAGAAAAGATGGCACTATGAACAATGACAGCACAGAAAACCAACAGTGAAACGTAAATTCTGTGGTTCAGTTGAGCTTGTCTGTTCTCTTAGAGGAACATTCATTGAACCTGGGCTGAGATGCCTTCATTTTGCCCACTAAATGTCTTCTGGGGATTTGCCTCTAGCATGTGGAGAGCAACAGTCTTCTGAGAAGCAGTGAGGGCAGAAGCCTAGGGTAGGTGTGCCAAACGCTGCCTGAAGGAAACTTCCTCTTCACACACTGCTGAAAATTGGGACACTCCCCAGCTAAGTGAAGTACTTCATGTTGGGTGTTCCACATTAAAAAGATTCGTTAGCATTTTAAAAGGGAAGATATCAGTGTTACCTGAGAATAATTATTGCAGAACCCTGGCAATTCAAATTATTGGGGTTTTTTACACATATTCATTCATGCAAATGTGGAACCTGACATCTGAATCTGAAATTTTATTCAGATGAGTAATCTGCCTTTGACTTCACCAGGATTCTACTATATGTGAGCAAAGCAATCAACCTAGGTTTTGCATTTGCATAGTAGCCTCCATTTGACTTCAAGTGGGACTATCACACTGTAAAAACTCCCAAAGCATGCCAGTTTGTCCAGACAAGATTTCCAATCTCCTTTTTAACATTCAGCTTCAGCAACATGGAAAGCAGCACTGCCAAATACTCCATAACCATTCTACTGTGACTACTCACATTTTGATCAGAAAATTCTCACAAATACCATTTGCATCTGCTCTGTGCTAGATACATCATCTCCTCTGTGCAATTAGTTACACAAACATTGGAAAATGAGTTTATGATCTGGAATGGAGTAGTGATAAACCCTTCTGAAGACATACCTGAAACACAGCCCAGGAGAATCCTCAACAGATACAAACGATTTATGCATATACAATAGCAACACACAGCCTCCAAACAAGCTAAAGACCTGCCAGGAGCAGCAGCAATTCAGTATCGGCTTTAAAAGGAAGAATGTAAAAGAGACCATAGCTGAGGAATGAGACACTGAATCCTCCAACTGGGGAAAGGTAAGGAGAACACTAATAATTCGGGGAGTTTACAACATTTCCTTGGTGTGCAAAAAGGTGAGGAAGGAGCGTGGAACAAGAACGGTTTGGACAACAGACACGGAAAGTCCAAACAACAGTGCTCTGCTGTTCCCTTATATAGGTAATTAATACTTGGTCTTCTGAGACACAGATCCAGCTCACCCACCACATGAGCTACACCACTATAACAACAGTCACCATAACATGTTTCTTTTTTTTTTTTCCCCTCTTCTGCACAGGCTGTCTGCTGACTGTCCCACTACCTTGGTTGTGCTTGGGTGACCACTACCATTGCACTTGGGTCACCGCTCTGGCTCTCCTGTGGTTGAGCCTGTGGCTTCAAATTGCTGCAAAGCTGCCATAGAAACCAGCTGCCACGATAAGGGGTGTCCCTGCACTGCCACTCTTGCACGTTGTGACCACTTCCATTGTGCCAAGGGTGGTCTTTGGCTGGCCCCAGGGTGAACTGGTCCAGGGAGACGGAGAGCAATCAGCCAAGTCTTCGCAAAGAGCGGTTCTCAGGGTGGTGTTGTCTGGGCCAAGTCATTCATTAAACAGCAAGCACTAGCAATTGCTAAAAGCTCTCCGAGTGTCTTTTCACATGTGGGCTAGAAAAGAAAGAGGCTGTGGTATTGCTGTAGGAACTAAGAGACCCAAAATACCCAGTCTGGTGAGCACCATTCTGAAAAAATTATATTCTCTTATTTCTTGGAGCAAATCATTGGGTGCCTCTTACTGAAAAAGACATATACTAAACAAACCAAAACAGTAGGTTAGGGGCTGGAAAACAAAACCAGCTAAACATAAATAAATCATGGATGTCTTGTAACATAATAAAATTCTTGGGCACTGTCATCTGTTGCTTATTACAGTTTCATTTACATTGGAATTTTCTTTGTTTCCCTGCAACTTTTGTGTATCCAAATAATTACAGTTGTATTACTGTGTTATTTTAAATCTAGTGAATAGAAGAGCCTATCTCTGGCCAATATTACATTCTGTTACATAAGAAATGGGAATTAAATCAATTTTAATGTGCCACTTTAATAAGACAACCACAGTTCTAGATTGCAATTATGGAGATAATTACAATTTCATTGGTACTGTTTAAGATTAAGAATACAAAATTTACCTTGGATGAACAGCTCATTATCTAAGATGAACCTAAGCTATTTTTCTTCTAAATCATATCTTAGGTCGTTTTATTTCTTAACTGTGACTGTTTAATAAAGGAATAAAGAATTTTACAGGTAGAGTATATCAAAATAGCCTATCTGGTTCAACACCACATTCCTGTAGAGTGATTTGAGAAAAAAAAAACCCCACATATTAATTTTGAAACAGCTCTGGAGCCTGCGTATAAAGATTATTAAACATAAGTTTTATATATGCAGAAAAATTGCTTTTGCATGAATTCACTTTTAAAATGTTAATATATGCATAAGAAAATTGTGTTTCTTAATCTCTGAAGAAACACTTATCACTAGGAACCGCTTAATTCTTTTCCTGTGCTTGATTTATTAGCTTATGAAATTATGCTAATAGTTTGCATGTTAATGGTTTTGGGGCTCAAATGACCTGATTTTAATAATGAAGTAATTTATGCAGTAAATGTAATCAGCATCTATGAATCTCACTTAAAAGAACATATCAGTGATTACCTATGCTAAAACCAAACGATTGTCAGCATGGTATACACTGTATGTTACGACAGGGAACTGGGACGAATTCAGCTCAGCACACCCTTTAGACTGAGTCCCATTTTGATGAATCACATTAAAGCCTCCAACTGCTGCTCGAACAACTGTTTACAGACCTTTAGGTGCAGACTGGCCTCTTCACATGGTCATCTTCTAAGGAAAAAAGACAAGAGTAGGAGAGGGACAGAACCAGAACTGAAGTCTAACCTGGAACCAGCAGGAATTGGTCCATGAGTAGAAGACCTCTGTGGCACCGAGAGCTCACATACCTGGATGAAAGGGGTTACAGGAAGAAGCGAAAGCACATGTTTGGGGAAGAAGTTGTAGGTTTTCCAAATGACAAGAAAAATGGCACTTTTATTTAGGATGTAACCTGCATGGCATATAAAAAGTGCAACCTCCTGCACCATTTTGGAAGTCTGTGTGAAACAGATCCTTCACAAAGATTCTTTCCTGAAATTTGTATTTACAGACCTGCTCACTGTCAGGATGTATTTGAACTGTGCCTCTGTTCCCCTGCATCATTTACTGTGCTGTTCCCCAAGACGAGGAGAAATTCAAGACTGGGCTTTGAAAAGTGAACAGCAATGCTTTCTTTGCAGTAATGTAAGCTTGTGTTTTGATAACCTGCTGAACAGCAATATTCGTTCTGGTACAAAAAAAAAAATCAAAAATATATTACTGGCTGCCAAAGATGATCTAACTGTTCAAACACCCAGACAGAAGCTGAGGGAGGTCAGATTGGACATTAGCCAAAATGTATAAAGTCAATGGAAGAAAACCCACTGATTCAGCAGAGCTGGATCATTTCTTCCCCAAAGAAATGCCTGAAGGCCAGAAGTCCTCTCCCCTTCCAAAGACCAAAACTGAACAACTATGTTTGGTAATGAATAAATACCTTGCTTGCAGCATATGAAGCATATGATTCAAAACACCATTTCCAGAGCTGTTCACTTCACAAAGAAAAAAAGCTGATACGTTCTGGAGTGCAGCTAATGCTCTTTTATTCCAGAATACAACCTATTAGCTTTATACAATTTATTTCATATCTTAAAGAGGAAACGAAGCATGCTTCAGCATTTTTTATGTTTTATCCCAGTCATCAATAGACTCCTTGTAAGCCCAAGGTCTGCATGGATCATGCAAAACCAACTCAACAGAAGCTGTTCAAACCCTGCTCTTCCCACGGACCACAGAGGCCCCACTGCATATTTGGGTGCACACATTGTTAGAACAGGGCCCCCAAGAGCCTCTTCAAGGGGGTCGTGGTAGAAAAGGCAACCTAAAGCCCAGGCTGCTGCCAGCACGTAGCTTCAGAGGATGGTGAAGCGGGCCCTCTGCAGTAGTCCTGGATAGGGGGCTGGGCACAGCAAAAAGAAACCTGATGAAAGCATCCCTGTAGGGGCAGAGACAGGGCTTATCCTGCAAGCTGCCAAGCTCCCCAGCTCTTGAGGAGCCCAGGCTGGGCTGAGCTCCACTAGTACAGTAAGAGCAAACTTGATCAAAGCCCATGTGTCTGCTTCAGATGTGGGTGCCATACAGGCTGTTACCATAGAGCTGGGACAGCTTAATGAGCTATCACCGTCAACAGAGCCGCTGTTAGGCTGCGCATGCTCCTACCCTCCCCTTCTCTCCGGAGAAACGATCGTGTTCAGCCTTATCGACAAGTCCTAGCTGCACGGACCGGCCTATTGCAGTCCCTCTCACAGACCCAGACACCCTCGTCTTGCCAAATAGGATTTCTGGAGGTGAAAATTCCCCTCCTCCGTTTCCCTGCATTGTGCCTGGAGGATGTTCCCCTGACAAGAGGGACTTGCTGCTGGCAGAGGCTGGGGCAGCCAGGGGCCTTCCACAGAAAATAAAAGGAGAAATTTCAAAGTTCAGACACAGTTTTTTGGCAAACCCTAACAGCTCCGAGGGGTAAGTATCTGTCTGCTGTTTGCTTGGCCATCTGACAAGAATAACTTTGCTCTCAAACGCCACAGCCCCAGCCACAGAGCCCTGAGCACTGGTGCATGCTTCCCATCATACACACACAGAAACACCTGGAGAGCTGGCACCTGCCTTTCAAAAGTAAAGAGGAAAACCCCAGTGTGCTCTCTCTTCTCCACTTGTGGTAATCTCAGCCTCCCTGGCCAGGTCAGGACCTGGGGCCCTGTGGTTTTCCTGGCCGTAAGATGAAAGGGAGAGCTGCCAGAGCTGTCCTCTGCTCTCAGGCCCGGGCTGGGCACTGGGAAGATGGCAGCTGGGGCTGCCCACTGGGAAGATGGTGGCTGGGTGCTGGGAAGATGGCGGCTGGGAGCTGGGAAGATGGCGGCTGGGGCTGCCTGTGTGCTGACACTGCTGGCTAGCAGCCTCACCTGCCCAGCTTCGGCTCTCTTGCAACATGAGGGTGCCGTCTCAGCCCCCTGTGCAGAAGCACCGAGGTTTGTGTTGCTGTGCTGCATTCCTTCAGGCTGAGAGCTTTCTGCAAGGGGGGACGACCGGAGGCTTGTGCTTGGTGGGGAAGAGTGTGAAATCTGAAGGGAAGAGCCAGGGGACCTGTGGTGCTTCATCTCCTGCTGTGGCTCAGGAAGGGAGGCACAAGGAGAAGGACTGTCATCATGGCTACTTCACTGTAGCACGGAGGGAGGTTTCATCCTGGCATTTAAGGTCCAAAAAAGGCGTTAACACACTGGAACATGGTATTTACGAATGGACTAATTGGCCCTGAGTATTACGCAAACACCACAATTCCAGAAATTAGCTCAGTAGACACTATTCTTGTATTTACTTATCAGCATTAAAGCAGAACAGAAACATACCACAACACACACACAAAATGTTAGATGATTTGAAGCTATCAGATTGTTCATTAGCTGGCTTAAATAACAGCAGACTGTTAGCACAGCCATCTTCATTTCATGCTACTCTTGTTTCTTCCATTGTGTCTTGATTTAATATTAGGTTTGAAATACTTCTGGGCAAGGATTTGTTTCCCTATATACTCATTCTACCCCTAGTAAATACGCCTATGTTCCAAATAATGCCTGCAGTTTCTAAAACACAATCAGCAATAATATTTATTGCTTTTTTGTGTGCCCATCCAGAAAAAGAAAATTGTTACCAGAATAACACTCAGAACAATAACAGGATGCAAATGTGCACCCTATTCTTCGAGCTTGCATGCTTTACTCCAGAATCATGCCAGTTTGTGTGGAAGTCAGCAGGAAACCTGACCAAATGAGGACTTCTGATTTATTTTCCCAGGCATCTTTTTTGCTGGATTTATCACAGTTAACGCCCTTTTGTTTTGTCTCTTTTCACATGCTAGGAACGTAAGTAGGCCACAATGGTGAATCTGCACATTTGGGAAAAAAAGAAGTTGCTGTGATTTCAAAAATAGGTGTGAAAAACACCATGTTGCAAGCTGGGAGAAGAATGAAAATATGGGATTCAATGTATTCATGAATATTAGAAACAAAAAAAGAGAAAAAAAGCCCAACTTCCCGTAACACCACAGAGCCTTTCCTGAGTCTCATCGCTCTTCATTTTCACTTTAACTCCTGGGATCTCAAGAGCCCAATATTCCTGGATCAACTCGCGCTGCTGCAGAACACCCTGCTCCTGCCTAGGAATGGTTAACCACAGGGATACAGAGTTTTGCACATTTCTCCTTCCTTCTGTCCCCCCTCCCCACTCCTGAATAAAATCAAATGTCTCCTGCCTCCTTCAGCGTTGCTTCATGGCTCTTGGACTCCTTTCCTCTCCCTGTGCCCTGCCTCTTGAACCATCTTTTGTGCTCCTCCTCCCCAGTAGAGCAGCCCCAGGACAGGGTGACCTGTGCCTCAGGATCTCTGGTTATCTCTGACAGCGCGGAGTGACAGCAAGCAGCATCCCCACCCCAGAGCTTCCCTAATCAAGCTGTGCTTGCACAGCCCACGCGCCTGCCTGCAGGCGTCTCTCTTTAATGTGACATTGATCATCATGACACAAAATGGTCACAGATATCACTTACTAAAATTCAGGAATGTGACAGCTAGAGACAGAATCACTAGTCTGTGGCCTGAAGACTATATGGATTATTCAGGTCAGGATAAATCGGGATGGATATTTGCCCTACTTCCATATTCTAGCTATTAATAACCAAAAGCACGCCAGACTGTGGCTTGTTCTGTGTGACTGCACAAGGGAGCAATGCTCCCTCCCCACGCCTCCATGTACACATGCACACACTAATATTTTTGGCTAATGTTTGAAAGCCATTCGCAAACCCAGCCTCTGAGCTTGGAGTCAAGCCCCAAGGACACAGAGGCCCTCCTTCATCAGGCAAGAAAGGGAAGCCAAGCCAGGTTGTAAAAAGATACAGGAGACCTCTCCTGGTCTACTGCCCCAGAAACCCTAAAGAATACAAGCTGCTGCTCTCACCTGTTTTCTTCAAGCCCTAGCACAGCTCAGTCTGTCAGGGCTCATCCCCTTTGCCAAGCACACTGCCACAAAACGAACGTCCTTCTGGGAAGATCTGGTAGAGAAGTTGCTGAACACCTACCCAGAGAAGCCCAGCCACAGTGCTCTTGGAAAGCTTTCTGTCCATCACACCTATACAGGATTTCAGCACGAAGAAGCGGCACTTCCTCCCCAGTACTGAAACAGAGAGATCATACAGTTACAGAATGAAACAAAGTCACACCTTCCCCAGATTTAAAAAAGTGAGCGAATTATACTCCATATCGAGGCAGCACTCACCTTTTAGGAGGATGAAAGACAGAAATTGTACTGTGTCTCTTTGCAGGATACCAGCTTTTACAAGCCATCACTAAAATTTTGGAAGATTAAGCCCTCAGAAGCCTGAAGCTCTTCTACTTCTAAAATAGTCTTTCAAAAGCCGGCTTTTGCTTTTGGTTGTAAAGGGAAAAATAGAGATATTTTTCAGTCCACTAACATGGAAGAAGAACTGCCCTGACCCTGAGACAGCTTCCCTGAATAGGATCCCTCTGCTCTTGGGAGTTGGAAAGCTATTCTCTGCCATCCCTTTTGGGCCAGTTATGCAATCTGCTCCAGCAACTGGTGCCAGTTCAGCTCAGCTAGAGACCAGACTCTCTGCACTGTCTAAATGCCATTCCCTAGATTTGTCTCGGAATAAAGCCTTCATACTTCCCTCAACCACCATACTCACAGCCTACTACTGTAAAGCAATTACTGCTAGTCCCAGTCCATAAAACACCACGGCTTCCCATTTTAATTCCAAAAAGATAGCTCCTTAGCGGCAACTGTACCACACAGGAGCTAGGCAGTAGTTGAACTCTCTTCTGTCTGTGTTCCTAGACGCTACTCCATATTTTATTTATCAGCTAAAAGCCAAGCAAAGTAACAATAATGAGACTAGGTCAGGTGCCAAGAGCAGCACACGAGCCTCAACAACACTCGACTCCCCTCTCCTGCTTCTCCCACACTGCTCTGTTCACTCTTGGCTCTAATCTTACTTAGTTGACATGAGGCCTCGGTGATCGCAGTTCATAAACCCCTTGTCTTCTGTCCTCTGCTGAGCATACTGCTAGTATTTCTAAGCAGCTTCAAACAGGTTCTTCCTGCTCAGCTCCTTTAATAACTAGATTTGCTAGATCTCTAGCCATTATTTGGCAAAGGTCATAATAAGTACGTGCCAAGTCCCTATCTTGGATTACTCTTTTAGAGGCTGTTTGGGCTGAGGAAATAAAAAGCATCTTTCACTTTTTTTCAAGTAAGAAAACCTTTTGCTTTTTTTTTCTTCCTTTGATTCTAACCATAATATTATCCTGGACAGAGACATCTTCAAATAAATACTGGTTGGAGGTTTCCTTAGGACCTAAACTGAGAGCACGTTAATAAAATAACAGCAAGCTCACTCTAGTCTCCCCCCTGCATTGGATTGTCCAGCTAAAGTAATTGGACTTTTGCTTAGAAAGGCACAAGTTGGACTAAATCCTTCACAGCAGTCCAGGAATCTGGATGTGCTGATAATTGTTCAGAGTCACATTCTGACTGACACCGGTACCTCCATTTCCAGGAGTACTGGAGCCTCCCCACTGAAAACAAGAAGAATCTCCAGGCTCGTTACATTAAATGGTTAGCAAGAAAACAATGGGCAACTTGGGGAAAGAAGAAATAAAAGTGTAGCACTCTCACGTTACAAACATCTTAAATGGAATTTCAAGGAGGCAAGTGAATGAAAAAAAATCATAGAATCCCTAAGGTTGGAAAAGACCTCAAGGATCATCAAGTCCAACCGTCAACCCAACACCACCTAACCCACTAACCCATGTCCCCAAGCACCACATTGACACGTTTCTTGAACCCCTCCAGGGATGGTGACTCCACCACTTCCCTGGGCAGCCTGTTCCAATGCCTGATCACTCTTTCAGGGAAGAAATTTTTTCTAATATCCAGCCTAAACCTCCCCTGGTGCAACTTGAGGCCATTTCCTCTTGTCCTATTTTCAAATTACTATGGAAAATTTATTTTTTTTCTTTTTTTCCCCTCTCTTTTGAATGGAGCAATGTTTCTTTCTCTTTGCATCCTAACAGGATCTTTGCAAAATGCAAGATAAACAAAAATCTGGGCTGCTGACCTTTCTAAATTCAGGGACTGAAATACATCACTAAGGATGGCAGAGGGAACAGTATCTCAGAAGAAGTACAGAGAAAAGGCACAGACAGCCCAGGGAAGTAGATGAGTCCAAAGGTTTTGAATGGAGCTAATGTATGAGCAGAGACAGAAGGTGAGAGGGAGATTTCTCTCCTTGCCTGTCCCAGTCAAAATATGAAACAGGAAATCTGTTTTATCTTTCCAACAATGGCTCTCAACATCTCAACAATGGCTCCCAACATCTCACTAAACCAGACTGTGGCTTAATAGCTATGATAGAGCCTGACCCTCCTAATGGGCCAAGTTCTAGACCTAAGTTACATGAGTTAAGAATGACTGCTGGGCCGACAGCTGGAACTGCAACAGGGAGCCAAAAGTTTTGGAGAGAGAATAAAGAAAATTGGGACCATGTCCACCTAGAAGTGAGATTTAAACTTGGAAAGATCTTACTCGTGATCTACAGTCATCCTCTGTTCACTGTAGACGCTTATTGCTGTATTGGATCCCACATTATAATTGTCAAATGAAGCGCCAAATTATGAACATCTGATTTCGTTTGCAAACACATATACATACACACAAGTTTATGTCTCGTCAATGCAAAATACAAAAGCTTAACAAATTGTGTAATTTTATATATCCTGCAGATTTCCTGCTACTTTCCATATAGTATTTGAACATTCCTTGCCATATTATCAACAGCTTCTCATTATTTAAATATTTAAGCAGCTTTTTACCATGTTTCTGCATTACACAGCTAGGAAATTTGGTGCTCTCATATAAGAGGTACACCTATAAAATTGACATTGTATGCGGGGACCTTTTGTTCAAATATAACACTGGCTTTTATTTGTATTATTCTCTGAATTATCCAACATGTAATAATATTTAGGGAGGCCTGATGGAGCTCTTAAGGAGTTATTTTTTCCTGCCTGATGTTACCAATGTTATTTTCCTCTATACATACTTCAGAGAAGCACTAGGCCAATAAAAATCTTACTTCCTAAGGGAAATTCCCTTGCAGAACACTGTCAGCAAAAGCTGATACCAGACAAACAGGAGGAAGACACATTGGGGTCAGCCTCCCAAACAAATCTAAACTCACCCTCATGTCCCTCCACTTAATAAGGCAACAGCTCTAAGCTTGAGTGATGCACACAAGAGATGCAAACGTAGTAACACAATTCCTGGAAGGCTACTGGGAGAAAAATTTGCAGCAGCATTGTACAGACTTATCAAATACATACACATATTTATTACAGTAATATTCAAAAGAGCAGACTGCTTTCACATCTCTCTGCAGCTCGTGCACAATGGGAGCCTCTTTCTGTTTAGTGTCTTTGGGCACTACTCCTTGATCCAAAAAAAGAGGAGCAACAGCCTCTCCCTCTTTCTCCACTCCCACGAGTATCTTGAGATTCACATGGTTTTGTTTGCTTCACTGAGAAATGGAAAAAAGACTAAAAGGAGGGTCAGACACTCACCACAGTTGTTTTTTTTTGTTGTTGTTGTTGTTCTTATGAAAGGGTGATGATTACCTATCTAAAATAATTTTATTTACTCATATATCAGAAGGTAGGAAGGCCTTTGGAGGCAGAACATAAAGGTAAAGCCGGTTTTGCAGAGATAATCAAGAAGGGCTCTCAGAAGAGAATTCTGAGAGATCAAAAGTCAGTTTAGCTCTTAGACACAACTTGGGTGTTCTTACTGACAAACACTGTTACCTAATTCCTGGGAGGATTTCATCAGTGTTACAAAGGACAGCAATAATCCCACTGAAACTGCCTTCTACAAAGACTTCTTTCACCAAACTCACGCTCATCTCTGATATATGTCTATAGAAGACATACATGCATGTACTTATTAGTTGTAGTTGACCTTATATGCTAATCCAGGTATAATCTATTATTCTATTGGACCAAACAGGAAATCAAGAAACCGAGAAATCCAGACTGTACAACCACTACTGGGCAGCCTTTAGACCCTGCCTAGGACATTATATGTATACTTCAACACTTAAACATGAGCATGTTCAGGGAACAAATTTCTTAGAAGAGCAAAAAAATGAGAGGATTCTTTATTAAACATCAGCCATGTCTCGAAAGTTCACCACACATTCTGACAGCAACTCGCCAGGCCCAAGTAAAATATTTTATTTAACTACTTCAGCTTTGAAGCTGTAAGCAGTAAAAATGTTTTTCTTACATGACTGATGAAGAACCTATTTTGGTCACAGCATGATGCTGAGTCAGCATGCCAAAATAGCAAGAGCATCAGCTACCATAGTGTACTGGGGCGCCCAAGAAGTTACAATTGGATTTACAAAGTGAGTTAAAAGCTTGGGATATGTTCTGTACAGAAATGAAACACAGTTATTTGCAGGCAGGCAGTGGGATTTTGCTGGGGGCTTTTTTTTTATGCCACATCAACCACTAGGGATTCCATCATCAATATCTAGTGACTCAATCACTAGGGAATATGAAGCAGAATTAGTACACATATATCAGAATATATACATAAATAGAATACATTTTTGGACACTAGAGGAATGCACCTATGGATCTTGGAAGTTCAGAGATAGACTGGATACAGCTGAGAAGTTTATTAAACTACTTCTCTACAGTTATTTTCCGCCCCTTTGTCAATCCTAAAATGGATGCAGGAGGTTAGAACAACAAAACTAACTATACATCAAACATTAGAGATGAAAAGACTGTAACCTGCATCTTTTCCTCTTCCTCTGCCCCACATGATGTGCAGCATGCTAGGGAAAAAAATCAAATAACAACCAAATCACCAGGCAAACAACCTCAACCACCAAGACTGCTGTGGGCTAGAAAAATATTATACTAAGATGCAGACAGACCTTCCTGAGGAGACATCCTGCACTGGGAAAGAGACCATACCTTGTATCATGAAGCCATCTCTCAAAAAGCTGATAAAATGACCATCTGTATATCAGCTGGCCTATCAACCTGGGAGGCAAACCGGGAAATCCGAATGGGAAGTCAGAAAAAAAGAAACTATTCTTGGACCATCATTGCCTTGCAAGTAAGCACACTCGGCCTTTGAACTGGTTAAGCTTTTTAGCCTGGCTACACTCCAATTCAAGGGTTTAACAGTGCTTTGGATATGCAATTATGGGCCACCCACCTTACGAACTGTAATGACGCTGTAATGAGTGCAGTTCACTCTTAGTTCCAGTGCAGAAAGAGATAGCTAGGGACAACATCCCATATCTCTGTGAGAGAACTAGAGAGCAGTAACAAGAGCATCTTTCCTTAAAAGCTGCTTTGGCTCTCCTTTTTCTAGTGGAATAAGATTTGGAGGCATATAATTCACCAAGCTGAAAAACCATTAGGACGCCCATGTTAACTCTGGTATAAGGACAGTACCTGGTATGCCATGTGCTAAGAGTCAAAAGGCTCCTTCTGAGTAACATGAGCTTCATTTTCAAACCAGTGGTTTGGAGGTTCACCCACACAGGAGTGAAATAATCAAAGCAAGGTCAATGATGTCATCTGTGGCAGCCCCAGACCACAAAGCACAGGCGTGACTAGATTCTCTTCAAGTTTACGAGTGCCTGGAAGTGCTTGGTACCCAAGCTGGTGCTTGGACTTTCTTGTAAAGGTAAATTTTAACCACAGATGTGAAAATGATCAAAGGTCAAATATACAGCAAAATGGATATTCTGGGAAGGGAAGGGAAGAGGGAGGAAAAGACAAAAATATTACTATCTTCCTGGAGAGGAGGGAGAGAGGACACCAAAGAAAGCACACAAGGTAGGGCAGAGAGCCTGCATGACTTTAAGCTCTGAAGCTGGGCATCCCAGGAAGCCCTGGATCTCTCGCTTCCGTCTGGTACTCTGAGCTAAAATCTTTAGCAACAAAAAATGGAAAACCAAACTCTTACTCCTGAGCTGTACTTCTCTGAAGTTTGGATCAGGATATTAAAAGGGGCAGGAGCCAAACTTTTATGGTTTTAGGCTTTTTTAACCTGGGGCATGAAAGCCAGCCAATGCTCTTGGTGGTTGCACAACAGATTGCACCACCCCATGTGCAACAAAATCATCTGGTGAGCTGCAGTGCAGTTTGCAGCACCTATCCTGCAGACATCCAAGATGATAACAGTGGAGGCTGCTGAACAATGGCATTAGGTGTTTTAGGAATAGCAAAGGAGGTGTAGGTACCATCTGCCTCTTCTTGTGTTAAGTTTAACCCTGTTACTATCAGTTCATCAGGATTACAAACTTCATTACACCCACCCACAAAACCAAGGAATTTAAAAAAAAAAAAAAAGAGGGGAAAAATTACCTCTTGTTCAAACACTGAAGATGGAACAAGAACAAGCCTGGTACAAACATTTCAGACAAACAAACAATAGAATTCAGTAGATGCCAATAAATTTATATTAAAGTGTCTCACTTAGGAGACTGTAACAGCCTGAATAGTAGGCTTCAGCACAGCATTTTCGTATGACATGCTAACAACAAAAAGTGATGAAATTTCACATTGTTTACAGTGAAAAGAAAACACTAGTTCTTTTTCCACTGTCTTTGCTTTGGTTTAATCTTGCCCCAGTGTATTTCAAGTTAAGCCAATTTGGGATGTTAACAGCATACAAATATGCTTTTCCCATGAGCTGCCAGGGAAGGGTTTTTTGAGCTGGAATTGTGTTAAGCTGATTACTTCTTTTAATTTCTCCTTAATAATAAGGCATTTTTAATTGTTTGAATCCTAACAGTTGATATAGCTGTTTAGAAAGTCAGGGAATGCAAATGAAGACCAAGAAATTATTTCAATATAAAATCAGAACTCTCCTATGCCATGGCAACAGCAATTTTTCATTAAATTATAGATTCCTCAGGGTTGGTCTCTCCATATTGACAAGATCATTTCATAGGGAGCGAAGGTAGGGGAAAAGAGAGATCTTACTGAAGAAACAGAATTGTTGTGACAAGCAATTAACATATATCTCAGCATGTCCTTTCATTCTACGAAATAGACTGTTTATAAAAATGCTTTCCGTTCGGGTACTTCAATTCTAACACAGTTTGCATCAGGCTGCATTTTCCCTCAGGCTGAAAAATACTGCCATCAATAAGAAGAGTGGATGTGCTGAACCTGCCATCACCAGCCTGAAAAACCTGTCCTCACTATTGCTTGTATTTTCTAGGGAACTGCCTGCTTGCACAGATGGGGCTAACTCCACTCCACCAAGGAGTCTGCTGTCGCAGGGAGTCATATTTTGCCATTTCTCCCAAATATTTGCATTTTTCATACGCTGGTTTTTTTATGCCATCTCTTCCCTTTAAAATCCATGCAAACCAGTTACACCAAAACCAGCCCAGAAGCCTGCAGAACCTCCTCCCCACAGGCACTTCAGGTAAATGATCCATAATGAGTGGTAATAATGTAAAGGCACACTTACACGATGACATTATCTACATTTGCAGATCACAGCAAAGGTTGTATTGACAGAGCTGTGACACATCATGTCTCGGTACGTACATGACACTAACTTTTTGTTGTTTTTTCTTACTTTCATTACTTATAGGAATGGTTGTGCCTTCCCCTCTGAATATCACTACATGGTTTCTTAATAGAAAACTGTTTTTTCTCTCTCCTTTTCTGAAATTCTACTCCTGGCCAGACAGAGTTATCCTTTATACCAATTAGTTAGAGAGTGAAGGCATCTCTCTTTTAATCACACATCCCAGAGTAAGAAACAATACTGAGCACTAAATCACAGCTCAGCAGTAGGCTTGCTAAAGGAGATGTGTCTAAATCAAATGTTAGGCAGTGTCACCCTGGAGCAACAATGACAGCCCACGGTCTGAATTTGAGTGACGAATCTGGGTACAGCTACAACTTGTACTACTGGGAGCTTTTAACTTGAGCAAGAAGTTTACACTGACTCTACTGCATTACTGCCTAAGCTTCTGTCTGCACTGTAGCCCTCCGTCTAGACCTCACTTCCAGAAGGCTTTCCTGTGGGGAAAAAAAATTAACCCACATAGTTTTCTCTACTTCCAAACTCCTGGGGTATCTTCCACCTTTGAAATCATGGCTTCTTCACAGAAGTTTAAACAGCTGCATAGCATTTGTACAAAAAAAAACAGAGTGCCAAAAGAAAACATAACTCAGTTTTTCTCATTCTTATGTTTCTTTAAATTTTAAAAACCATTTATATGGCACAAACCTGGAGGTGTTGCAGAAAGCAGTCACAGAAAGGAGAGCATAACCACTTATTTTTTGGTCTAGAAAATCAACCCTATTTCCACAATCAAAACTTTAAACATACTTCATATCTTATTTGACTTGGTAACTAAACACACTAAAAGAAAACAGGCTTTACTCCTGATACTGTTGAAAACATGGTGAAAGGAAATCCCACACATGACAACAATGATGATTTATATTTTGCATATCAGGATCCCCCAAAAACTACAGGTGCTTAAGAGAAAGCAGAAAAATGGGATGGATGGTGCAGTTTGATTTTCTGTTTGCAGTGTTCAGGTTCTTGCAATGAGGCTCAGTGAGGGGGTGGTACCAAAGACCTCAAATATCCAATGTAGAAACAACATTTTTGAAGCCCATAACTGAAAGCTAAACTAAGTTTTCCTTTTCTATTTTTCATACGATTACCACAGACAAAAAGGGCCCCATCTTTAAAAGACATTTATCAAAGATTTGCCTGTAAAAACTCTATCTTCAAAAGTCACACTTGTACATACTGGAAGCAGTACCTCTTCGTGCACAGAAAGACACCTGTAAGCGATGGGCTCTCTAGTACAACCAAGTGCTGGCCTAAGATTACAACATACACACACACACACACACACACACAGGGACAGCAAGAGGCATTAAATCTGATCTTTATGAATATTTAGACAGGATTAAATTTAGTTTTAATGTTAGGCACTCCTTTTTGATATTACCCTACCCTGGCTTCCCCTACCTTTGAAGCCCTTGCTTACAAAATCATGGATTACCCTATCACAGTATCAGAAATCTAGGCTTTACCATAGCACATGGCCTCCTTTCTCTGATAATATATATAAAAATATCTATAATACAATATACAATAATAGAGATAAAAGTATAGATAATACATATTTATAATACTTGTGTGGGGTTTCTTGGTTGGGTTTTTTTGGTGGGTTTTTGGTGCTTGTTTGTTTTTTTTTTAAGACTCCCACCAGCCTGACCTATTTAGAAACGTGGTCAAAATGCCAGAAAATGCTAGCAGAGTGACCCTGCTCCCATGTTCATTAGCTTCATGATACATTTACTTCTTCCCTGGGAGTACCTGCAAGACCAGTGCCTCCTGCTGCTCACCAGTCCTGCGCGGGCCAGGGCAGAGTGTCGGAGGAAAGTAAAGAATCACAGGTGATTAGCTGTTAGCAGAACCCAGTCTTCTGCTCTGGTTTTGGGGAGAAGGGAGGAAGGAATGGACGATACACTGCTATATTTTCCTACAAATTCCTACAAATTATGCATAGCAAGGAAAAGGATATAAATAAATATTTGTGATGAGTTTTTCTCTTCCCTGTGTTTTCCAAATGCAGTTCTTCCACGTTTTCTAACCAAGCATTTAACTAAAACTAGTTTAGTAACAAAGGAGGATTTATGGACATGGTTGGAAAGTATAGACCTGCCACAGAGTGAACTCCCCTCTGTGTTTTACATCCCACGGATCAACTATTTTATCTGAAGGTTTGAACTGACTTCAGGCACAAGAGCGATGAAGGATTGGCTTTGCCTCATTTTATAGGTCAATCATCTAGTCCTTCAGCCTGACATCTACTCAAAAGGATGTGTCTCATATCTGCTTCAGGTTCTATTTGCTCTGTTATTTCTGCAGAGCCACCTACAACGTTTCTGGAAGCACCAAGCTGGGTGGCTGTCTGACAGTATGTATATATGTAAATAAGCTGCTCAGCACACAAACTGTTCTGAGGAAGATTCACCACCTATAGATGTAAGATAAGACCAATAAAAAATAGCTGTAATTTAGACAACACAAATGACAGGGGATTTTTGGTACAGGTTCATTTCTAAAAAGTGTTTTCTAAGTGTCCCACTTACCCACAGTACATGGGGTTTGGGCTGCCTGTTGGCACTGAGGGTTGTATTTAATGCTTCAGAAAAGTAAGGAAACGAAAAGCACAAGCCTGTTCCCCTCTATGGTTTTATTCATCATGGAGAAAAGCCACTGAAAACGGGGTGTGCTTTTCCCAGACTATTTTACATTCAAAACAACAGCCCTGTCTGCACTGGAAAATTCCACAGTATGTGGAGAACTACAGAGGGACTGAATGAAGAGTCTTGGAGAAACAGGTACATGTTTTAATTAGATGGAATAAGGGTAACTATGCTTATATTAAATTTCACTCAGACCTTCTGAAGTTCCCCCAGAAAAAAATCAGAAAAGCCAGATTCTAATTTGTCTGATACTTCTAAAATTAGTCATATTGCCAACAAGCCAAAAAAACTCCCGCATACTCCTCCACCTGTCATTTACCTCTTTTCAGACACTCTTCTATAAGGAAAACAAGTTTTAGAATGGAAAAATTGCATAGTTCTACACAATCTTTTGTGTTGGTCAATTATGTCAGTTAAAGCTGATTTTACCCAGCCCCCTACAAAAATCAGTGCCTGTGCTGAACAATATACATACAGATATACACACACAATTTAACAAAGGTACACATACATCTTTGCCCTCTTCATCAGGTATTCATAAACTCTTCTGTGCTACTTCAAGCAGTATTGCTGTGAAATCATAAACCATCTGAGAAAGGTTTTAAGTGAAGTATATCTACATTCAGTACTCTAATGTTTTCCATAAAGCACATTTAGTATAACACAGGCGTGTAAACACAAACTGCCCTTGTGGGAAACATTCACTATTTTTGTTCAGAAAACTCATTAAAAATTATAAGGCATGTACAAGTGTATCTAAATCTTTGGTTTGTTCTTACAATTCAGATGCTAGCAGAGCTGGGGAAAAAAACCCCAAGAGCTATAAGAGCATTCTGGGAACTAGACTGAAAGCTAACCAGAACTTCCACTTTGCTTCTAGAATAGTCATATTATAAAAATTCTGCTCTGAGTAAAAGAGCCTTTCCAGATGTAGCTAGATAATACCGAACTCTGTTTCCACTAAGAGTTTTAGGAATAGTATTAGCTCACATGGAAATAATTTTTTAACTAGCTGGGAGTGGTTCCCTAGCAGTTCCTGAAGCTGTTCCCCCATGTTCATATCCCCTCCTCTCTGGCTCATTTTAGGAGCTACACCCAGTGTGCAAAATGACCTCTGCACCTACAGGCACAAACTCTTTTATGCATAGAAAGAGAGGAATATCGTGACTGACTGGCTAAAAACACCATGGAAGTCAAAGAAGAGCTTTGTACAGTTTTTACCTAACAAAAGCCAACAAGATTAATCTGTTTTAATGGTGCTGTGATGAAATACAATGACTTTAGCTTTACAGAATCTTGGAACATTATGTCAAATGCAGCTTCCCATATGACGATATAAGAAACCGAGAAGCTTGGTAAAAGTGGACTCGGATTTTCTTGAAGTCTGTAGATTTGAAAAGTCCTCTTCATATAGTCTGAAGTCAGAAAAATAGAGGATTATATGAAAATAGTGACGGTGGAAGAAGAGTCAATTGTATTTAGACACAGCAGCAAAGATTCAGTGCTTTAGCCCACGGATACTGAACCATCAGGATCCCTTTTCAATTGATCTTTCTCTCACCTCGTCTCTTAGCAGATTCTTTGACCTGTTCATTTCATTTTTTTCTACCATCCATCTGGGTATATTTCTAAGATATTAGACTCCAGATTTTCACTTTTTTTTTTTTTTTTTTTTTTT
>WKFP01014273.1:128614-182168 GCA_011057875.1 Pterocles orientalis
CCCACCTCACTGCACCCTCCTTTCAGGCAGTTGTAGAGAGTGATGAGGTCTCCTCTCAGCCTCCTCTTCTCCAGACTAAACACCCCCAGCTCCCTCAGCCGTTTCTCGTCAGACCTGTGCTCCAGACCCTTCCCCAGCTTTGTTGCCCTTCTCTGGACCTGCTCCAGCCCCTCAATGTCCTTCTTGTGGTGAGGGGCCCAAAACTGACCCCAGGATTCAAGGTGCGGCCTCACCAGTGCCCAGTACAGGGGCACAATCCCTGCCCTGGTCCTGCTGGCCACACTATTGCTGATGCAGGCCAGGATGCCGTTGGCCTTCTTGGCCACCTGGGCACACTGCTGGCTTTATTTCATAAAGGGCTGTAAATCACAGGAGTCAGTCTCAGCAGCCACCAGTGCCAACGTTGGCAGGGATGTCCGTGGCTCATCATTGCTAGTCTTGTCACTAAAACATGACCCACTTTCTGCAAAGCACGGATCACAGTGAAATCAAACACATTAAAAGATTTATTGAGCTGGATCCCATTCTGCAAACACCTCAGCAGATACAGCACGGAGATTGCTCCTGTGTCTGTGGTGTCAAGGGCATCCACTGCTCTGCTGAACCCATGATGCAGTGTGGCACATTGATCAAGGGAATCTTCTTCAGTCTATCTGAAAATCTGGGTGGGACACTTGTGCAAAGCTATTCCCTACAGATTCCCAATCAGTTCAACAGGATTTTCATTCCTTAAAACTCAGGGTGTTGGGATTGATTTTAATGCTCCATTTTGTTGACTTTTGAAAGGCACACCTTGTATGTGGTCCTCATCTTTTTTCTTGCACACATGCAGAGCTCCTAAAAAGCAACATGATTTTCAATGTGGACTGGAGGAAGCTGTATGCCACTAGAACACCTTCACGCTGACAATTCCCAAAGCAAGCCTGTATTGCCAACAAGAAGGAAAGAGATGACACCTGGAAGTCAGACATTCAAATATGAATGAAGAGCAAGGAAAAGAGCAGCGAAGAGCTTTCACAGTTGCCAGAGAGAGTGAGCAGAGATTCACGGGAAGTAAGTTCTGTGTGTTTGTGTGGATGCCTGTAAATATACTCTCAGCTGAAAAAACTTCAACTAAAATCAACTTATAGAGCAAAGGGCTCCAGCTCTATCTCTATAGCAATGAACCGAAGACCTGAAAGGATGCAGTTGCACAAACCAGGAAGATTAATAAACCTGAGGTGACTATGTGGAGACTAACACCTGACTTGTTTTCTGATTTCCAAGTTACCCATTTAGACAATATCAAATTAGAACAAACATCCTTACAAACCAACCTCCTTATTAGGCAGGAAAACTTTTAAACTCTACTTCTTCAAGTAAAATGAATTCTGTTTAGGAAGTCAGACGTCACAATGAGAGAAAAGCAGTGGGATGGGGAGGAAATTTAAAATCTGGTCACTAGGGGAATTTGCTTTTAGGTCTTGATTTTCACTGTTCACAAACAGGGCTTTACACCTTTCTCTGCCAAACATTTAGCAGGGAAGCTGGCACAACTACAATAGACACAGTTTCTCCATCTGAACCTGGAAGAAGCACCTGACGATAAAGTATATGAAAAAACCAGTGTGCTGGTCCACAAATAAGATGAAGGGAACTTGAGAAAATATGAAAGACTCTCTCACTCCCCCCTCCACACACACACACTTTGTTTAATAATTATAAAATTAATCAGTTAGTCTTTCTATCACAAAAGACTATTTCTTGATCAAAAAAGGATCACTTCTATGAGAAAGATGGATAGAGTAAGAAAAAATATAAATGAAAGAGAATAAAAAGATTTAGCTAATTAAAAAAGAAAACTAGTGAAGACCAGGATCAGGAAATAGCAGTTTGTATCAATCTATTTAACTGATGGATAATAAGCTCCAGAGGGAGGAATTAAACTAGTTGTATGAGCCTTCAAGTCTCGGAAGAGAATTAAAAAGCATAATTTCTCATGTTGGGAAGACTGAACCTTTCATTTGGTTGAGACAAAATAAAATTTATAGCTTTGTTTGGCAGCGATAAGTATTTTTTAAAAGACTAAAATATACATTTAGATTTTATATTTGCAGTTTTCATAAAAGCAAACTTTGTGTTTCAGCTGATGGGACTATTTCAAGAAATAATATTGCCCTTCGTCCTACAGGTATACAGACAAACACACAACTGCAAGATCAGCAGCTGCCCATTTTTCTCAGACTTCTGAGACCAGAGCCATTGAAGCTGTCCCACAAAACCACATAATCGAGAAACTTAAAAAAAATCAACACACCGAAACCCAGAGAACCAAGAAAAACAAAACTGCCCCAAAGAAAGAGACAGGGATGGATTATAACCTCTCCCCATTTTTATGGTGGCCTAAGCGTAGTGAGTGTCACAAATCCACCCTGTCCAAACACAATTAATGAATATATCGATACTAGATCTCCTTAGGCTGTGACAGGAGGCAGCAGTGGTAGTAAACAAATTTTGCTGTTAATTTAAGGCCCTTTTTAGCAGAACAGTGCGAAGCAGACCTGGTGCAAATGAGAAACCCAGTGAAATCAGACACATTTTGCTCCTCCTGAGCCAAATCACTGCTGAGAATTCATCAACAATCCATAATATGTAAAGAATGATGGAAGTGGTTCTGTACTGTCTATGATGTACAGGTGTCTTTAATTATGTTTTCCAAGCATGAGGAACAGCACTCACTGGCTAGATACCATTAAAAGTAAGTATGAAAAGAAAAGGCTAGAACACAAGAACAACTGAAGTTTGGCAACAAAGAACTTCTGTGTTCCCAAAGGAAAAGGCACTTTTCTTCTTAGTACTGCCTGGAGAAGTACGTCCTCTTCCATTTCGGGTAGGGTGGGAAGGAGGGTGAACATGCTGCTCTCTTGTACAAGCTTTTCCAGATTCCCCTGATTATTGCCCCAGATGTGAGGTATGTACCTATCTGATGTGAAAAAGGATGAAAATCAGGATGTTCTGTAAAACCTCACTGAACTCTGCCACTGGATGAACAGATCTGTTCCTAAGTTTATCATCTGTAATAAAAAAAAAAAAAAGGATCTGGGTATTTACTTTTTACTAAGTATCTGGATAGCAAATAACAAACAAGATGCTATTAATAAACAAACACTGTTTACAACATTTTCCTGTAGTAAACCCCAAAATGTAAAATGCAGCTTACATAAGGACCAAACATTTTTTGCTGATAAGGAAAAGCAGATTTTTCCTGCAGCGAATTGAACGTACTCCAGCTACAGAAATCAATAGCTTCGGAGGTCAACAATGCAGAGGTGCTGAGGCTGAATCCTGAAGCGAACAGGCAGCTAATACTGGAAAAATGCCAAAGCTACACTGAAATTATTGGTGGCATCCTGACCTGACACAGCAAACAGAGGAGGAGATGTTGGTTAAGCTTTCAGTAAAAATGTCTGCAGTACTGGAAAAACGCAGAGCAGTAGCAGGAAAAGCAATACATTATTAGCACTTTCAGTCCAAATGGGTTCTGTCAGGGCAACACAACTGCTCCAGTTAGAAAGAGCAAGCATTGCTTTTCCTGGCTGATACAATCTGTGAAGAGGAAAACCAAAAAGTACCAGGGCTGAGTTAAGAATTTTTAGCTACAAAACTTACTAAAAACCAGCTGGGTCAAAGAACAGACAAGCAAACTCCATTTGAAAGAGTGCGTTTATTCAAGAAAATTAAAAACTGGAGGAGCATGGCAAGACTGGCAGCTGAAAATGGGGAATGGAAGCAACAGAAACTAGCAGAACTAGCAGGGGGAAAAAAATCCTTCCTTTGTTACGGGACTCCTTGACTAAGTAGATAGCGAGGTGTGTCAGAGCAAGGCTGTGTTTCACTCCATCCTTATGGTGCTGTGCAGAAGGCACACCGCTATCCTACTCATCTGGGACCAGCTCTCCTGCTTGAAGATTCTCCCAGCAACCTAATTCCTGAGGCCAATTACCATACCGAAACAACTATCCCTGCAGAGTGGTAGCACCAAGCTGTTTAACTCCAGGAAGGTCCTTCACTTCCACTGAGAACATGGAGAAGGACAGTGCCACAGCCTTTTTCCCATGCCATGCCAAACCCTTGTGCATGCTATGGCTTTCTGAGCATCCACTGGGGCAACCGCCTTGGCCAAAAAGCCCAACCAAGCGCATGTGTGTGGAACCTGCAGGGCAGACAGCTCCTTACCCAGATGTTGTCAAAGAACAAGGAGAAGGACTCAGCTGCTGTGAGCAAAAAAAGCAATTCATGCTCTTTCTTTTAGCTACTAACTTTGCAGTAGCTCCTGAGACCTATGCGGGGAACCTTTCAGCTGGCACATTTCCTAAGCACCCTTCACCCCAGCATTTCATAGAATCATAGAATCATAGAATGGTTTGGATTGGAAAGGACCTTAAAGATCATCACGTTCCAACCCCCCTGCCATGGGCAGGGACACCCTCCACTAGCCCAGGTTTCTCAAAGCCTCATCCAGCCTGGCCTTGAACCCCTCCAGGGATGGGGCATCCACAGCTTCTCTGGGCAACCTGTTCCAGTGTCTCACCACCCTCATAGTGAAAAATTTATTCCTAATGTCTAGTCTAAATTTACCCTCTTTTAGCTTATACCCGTTACCCCTTGTTCTCTCACTACACTCCCTGATCAAGAGTGCCTCCCCATCTCTCCTGTAGGCCCCCTTCAGCTACTGGAAGGCTGCTATTAGGTCTCCTCAGAGCCTCCTTTTCTCCAGGCTGAACAACCCCAACTCTTCCAGCCTGTCCTCATAGGGGAGGTGCTCTAGCCCTCTGATTAATTTTGTGGCTCTCCTCTGGACTCTCTCCAACAGGTCCATGTCTTTTTTATGTTGGGGACCCCACATCTGAACACAGTACTGCAGGTGGGGTCTCACGAGAGCAGAGTAGAGGGGGAGAATCACCTCCTTTGACCTGCTGCTAATGCTTCTTTTGATGCAGCCCAGGACATGGTTGGCTTTCTCCTCTGCAAGCGCACACTGCCAGCTCATGTTGAGCTTCTCATCCATCATTTCTGGCTGAATGTCCGTTGAGTGAAGAATGGAGTCCCCAGGAGGAGGATGGTGGTTAGAGGGAGGTGCTCACTTTCACTGAAACAATCCATCTAATCAGGCTATGGAAAGAAGGGGAGGAAAAAATTACCCTGATAGGCCAGAGTGATCACATAGGACATAAGCCGGGCACTCCTGCTGTAGAAGATATCTTCAATTAAGAACAAAATTTAGGAAAAGATGCTTTTTGCCATCTTAATTAAACTGAGCAATACCTTTGTAGATCCATTGGTTTCACCAGGATTTCATAGAATCACAGAATCATTAAGGTTGGAAAAGACCTCAAGGATCATTAAGTCCAACCGTCAACCCAACACCACCCAACCCACTAACCCATGTCCCGAAGCACCACATCTACACGTTTCTTGAACCCCTCCAGGGATGGTGACTCCACCACTGCCCTGGGCAGCCCGTTCCAATGCCTGAGCACTCTTTCCGTGAAAAATTTTTTTCTAATATCCAGCCTAAACCTCCCCTGGTGCAATTTGAGGCCATTTCCTCTTGTCCTATCACTTGTTGCTTTAAGAAGAGCCTAGCACCCACCTCACTGCACCCTCCTTTCAGGCAGTTGTAGAGAGTGATGAGGTCTCCTCTCAGCCTCTTCTTCTCGAGACTAAACACCCCCAGCTCCCTCAGCCGTTTCTCGTCAGCCCTGTGCTCCAGACCCTTCCCCAGCTTCGTTGCCCTTCTCTGGACCTTATTTCCCCAGGGGACAGATAATACTTAGCATCTGGACGACAGAGTGGACTGGCACATCACAGCTGCATGGGCTGCAGCAGTATTTATGGACGCCTAGTAGATCAAAGCCACATTAGACTAGGCGTTGAGCAAACCAACCACAAAGCTCACCCAGTGAGCTGCTACTCGCACATTTGCAGGAATGCTGGTAAATACCGATGCCTGGGGAGAGCACTGGCAGTAACAAATCTGCAGGATAAGCAGCAGTAACAACATGCAATTGTTAGATCACCATCAAATATTTTTGCATTTGTCTTAATAGAGAAAAATTTCCTAATTTATCCTAATTTCCTTTAAATACATACTGATACAACTCTTTTTCTCTTGCCTTCAGTTTTCCATTTTTAGCCAGTGCTTAATGCATTCCTTTCCCTAACACATCCTTCCTATCCTGAGCCCTCTCTTTTCCCACTCCTCCTCACCTGCCCCCGACAAAAATATACCTTTTCTTGGGAAAATATTGTGCTAATGTTTGAAATTTTCTTTCTGGTTCCCCTCCACTAATGTTTACAAGGATCTCCTCAGAGGGCAGCTCCATTTCAGAATCTGACATTATCCCCTACCAAATCACAGCCACAATAACTTGGCATTTATTTCTTTGCTAAGAATACAAAATTTATCCTAAATAGCATGACAAAAGGTTTGCGCTGTTAATAAAAGACTCACTGTTGCTACTGAATGAGCAAAGGCTTGTTTTCTGGCTTTAAAACTCAATGTAATTAAACAGAGAGGTTAATACTGGATTCCCAAGTAATAGGATGACTGATGTCATTTATTCTTTGCAAACAGAGTATGAATTTTGATTAATGAAACAAATCAGTTCAACCCATACCAGTGCCTAAGCCCATTCAATTACCTTGAGGTGACTGACTGTATGTTCCTTTCCCCAAAAGGTATTTTCATTTTTTTTACTTTCTTGTTCAGCCTTTTTGTAACCACGGGCTGCAGAGAGTCAGCTGGAACAGTAACACCCAAAAAAGAAAGAAACAAACAAACAAAAAAGCACACAGATGGCTTTTAGCTCACGCATCAGGGCTCAGACTTAAAAAAAAAAAGTCTTCCTGAAGCAAAAGTCCTGAATGTCAAAGAAGAAAATAACATATCCTCCAAACTAAGATGCAAAGTGGGAGGCAACATGGCACAGACAACACCTGTTTTTCCTCCTGAAGCCTTCACACACACACTGATTATTTTCTCTGATCCTACTTCTGCTCTCCCGAGGGACGTCAGTGCTTCACGTGTATAAATTTATCACAGAACTTTTATAGCACAAACGAGCCTTGCTGCTGAACTGCCTCCAGCAATAGTTCGAGGTAGGTGGCTGCATCCTGGCAGCATTTTCAACATTACCCTACTGGGTAGCAAAGGGCAACATCCATTCTTTTTTTTTTCCCAGAAGCTGTCAGGAGACTACAGCACTATGCTACAGAACTTATATGTCTTACACATATGGCACATCAGATATAAAAGAGATGCTTTTACTGAGGACATTAGCATTTTCTACATTGAGCTCCTCTCAAAGCAATGTCACAAAGGGGTAGAAGAGGTCCTTAATTTGATTTCTTCAACAAAGACCAAAAAAAGTCTAAAAGCCTTAAAAACCAGATTATTTTTTTCACACCAGATATTAATATTTTATTTCGAGAAAAGAAGCTCACCTGTATGACAGAAGTTACTTAGCACAAAGTTTTAAAATAAGCTGAGTGTCATACCACCCATCTGCTACTCATGACTACCTGAAGAGCAACACATACTCTGGGACCAACTCGTTATCTACGACACATGACTGATGGGATGACCTGTCTCTTTTCAAACACATGTAACCTTACTGAACTTTTCCATGTTTCATAAAACTGAATTTATTTGAATGGTCCTGCCAAAACAGTTCAGCAATCTTTGGAAAAGGGCTGAGGAAAACCGCTCCAGCTTTGCTGCTTGCCTGTTTCTCCAGGAGAACAGAGGGGAACGCTCACAGTGGTACTGCACAGCCGGTGCCCTGCCTGACAGATCAAATTCAGCAATACAAATTTAATTCAGATCAGGAATGGGCTCGAGATCATCCTTCCATTTGATTAGTCAAAGTGCATGGAATTTACGCTCGCTGCAGGAAGGCAGATGACTTGGTCTGATAGTAAGGCAAGCAGTTGAAATGCTAACCCCTCAGTATTTTGGAAAAGATCTGAAATGCTAGTGTGAGTTCATACCGTGTCAGCACTCTGCATCACGTGACTGAGGCATTTTTGATCTACAGACCGTGAAATCAGACTCGCTGCCAAAACACTGGCCTGTACCGCACCCCTACTGCTATTGTGCTTAACCATCTCTTATCGATTTCTGGCTTGGAAAGCTGGGAAAGGATGGCTTAGAGAGCCTTTGTTCAGGCTTTGTTGTCCATCAGCATGTTCTCATTCTGGATGCCTGTACACTCTAGCAGTTGAGTCAGAGAAGGGAGCTGTGCGGTTCCTCTCAACCTCAAGAGCTCCTTCTTCCACTGCAATGAGTTTGATTGTGTCTCAAGGCTTCATTCAGAGGGAAAGATCAATGCGTACATTCACCACACAAGTTGTACACAGGAACTACCGCTGCTTCCTTCCAGAAAATCCCAGGCAAAAAACATTTTCTAGAGCACAAGGAGAGACAAATTCACCTACAAGTGAACTTGGCTGAGAGACTCCACAGATGAACACGGCTCAGTCTTGCTGTCCTCCCCTCTCCAGGCTCCAGGTACAGTGCCAGCTGGGCTCAAAACGCTACTGTGATATTTCCTTGGCAAGGCTCTTTATAATGTGTTTAAGAAAACTAATTATTATAAACACAGCCCACCTGCTGCATATGCTCTTCCTCGCTCCAAAATCAGTTGGGGTATCAGACAGAAGGGAAGTAACAGTAGGATCAACTTTTGACTTGCGGGTAATAACAGCCTCATCAAAACCAAGGCAAATAACACTATCATGGATAATTATCAGGAATATTACCTGATAGGAATAGTATCTATCATACCCCAGTAAAAATCACAAGAACATGTGAGCTGTAATCTTAAAGCTTTAGACTTCTAAATGGTAGTTTAAAATAAAGGCAATAATTTGTTTCTAGCTGGTACATTCATTTAATAAAATGCCTGCTGTGTCTCCAGGAATAATATTCTTCTTTCCTTGGCAACAAACATAATTACTCTGGGTTTGGACCACCAGTTAGGTCCATCCCCAAAGTGTTCTCAGTCTAAGTACAAGACATGCAAAAATAATAATTTGCCATATGGAAGACAAGGAATTAAAAAAAAATTCTGAAATGTGCAAATGATTTGAGGAGAAAATATCTAGCAGAAGGTTAAAGTCACTTCACTATTATAATTTTTAATCTAATGTTTTAATAATAAGAAAAAAAGCAGTCTCTCTCTTCTCAACTAAATTCAAACCCCATACTTTGTAGGTGTTAAAATTATCACCTTCAAGCCGCAAGGAGGTAAGGAGAACAGACAGCTTCCAAAGAGCAATATACTGGATGCAAATATTACCTGGAGCTGTAGTTAATTAACTTGCTGATGTTAATCGGCCTTGTTTGACAACAGCCAAAGAAGAATGAGGTGCTAGGTGTTGCTGAAGAGTTAATGCAGCACTGTTTGTAAGGCTGTTTTAATTACAGATATCATTTACATAATGTATAAAAACTATTTCTCTTCTCCAGGCTCCAGAACCAATATTCGAGTAATAAAAATAAAAGTGAGTGCATTGTTGTTGTTTCTTTTTTTTTTTTTCCTAAAGTACAAGTAAGAGAAGAGAGAGGAATAAAGCTGTCTATGGTAGAACTGTCCCAGTGGTACAATACATTTTTTTTAACATTTTGATGAAGCAGTTTGTTTGGACAAAACAGCTGTGTGCTTACGAAACAACGTAATTTAGCACTTGAAGCCTGGAGCTGACAAGCATTGTTCCCAAGTAGTGTGATCAAATTTGAATAGTAAAACGATCACACTTTGTTTTCCTTTTCCCCATTTACTTCTAAAAATGAAACGTAAGACAAGAAGAGATCCATCTGATGCCATTTCTTGGAGAATCAACAACCGTGGCTTCATAACAGCCACTGTGGAGCGAGGTGATCATAACTCAAGCACAAACGGCTAACAAAGGGAACAAGTGAGTATGAGGAGGATGGGAATAGTTGTAGGTACTGCAATTCAACAAGACCAGAACCTCATCAAATTCAACAAAGCCAAGTGCAAGGTCCTGCACCTGGGTTGGGGCAACCCCTGGTATCAGTACAGGCTGAGAGACGAAGAGATTGAGAGCAGCCCTGAGAAGAAGGACTTGGGGGTATTGGTGGATGAGAAGCTCAACATGAGCTGGCAGTGTGCGCTTGCAGCCTAGAAAGCCAACCATGTCCTGGGCTGCATCAAAAGCAGCGTGAGCAGCAGGTTGAGGGAGTGGATTGTCCCCCTCTGCTTTCACGAGACCCCCCCTGCAGTGCTGCATCCAGCTCTGGAGTCTTCAGCACAGGAAAGACATGGACCTGTTGGAGCGAGTCCAGAGAAGAGCCACAAAAACGATCAGAGGGCTGGAGCACTTCCCCTATGCGGACAGGCTGAGAGAGCTGGGGTGGTTCAGCCTGGAGAAGAGAAGGCTTTAGGGAGACCTTATTGTGGTCTCAAGGGGGCTTATAAGAAAGATGAGGACTAACTTTTTAGTAGGGCTTGTTGCAATAGGACAAGGGGTAATGGCTTTAAACTAAAAAAGGGTAGATTTAGACTAGATATAAAGAAGAAAATTTTTTCCTGTGAGGGTGAAACACCAGAACAGGTTGGCCAGGGAGGTGGTAGATGCCCCGTCCCTGGAAACATTCAAGGTCAGGTTGGATGGGGTTCTGAGCAAACTGGTCTAGTGGAAGATGTCCCTGCTCATTGTAGGGGATTTGGACTAGATGACCTTTAAAGGTCCCTTCCAACCCAAATGATTCTACGATTCTATGTGGAAATTCATCATCCTCAGCAAATGCAATCACTCCTCTAGCAGGAATGTAGCAGCAATGTAGAAGTGGTGGTAAACAAATCCTTCAGGAAATTTTGTTGAGTAACAAAGAACTGCACTGTAAAATGGCATGTATGTAACAACACAAAAACATATTCAAAACCCAGCTATTTATTACTGACTACAGGTTTACCAGGAAAAAAAAAAAAAAGAACTTTGTCCTGCTCACTGTCGACAGGAAAGCTTTTGATTACATAACTGATCTGACTTTTCATGCTCCTAGCAGTCTGAGAACAGCAACAACTTAAAAATTTGCGTACATTTCCCAAAATGAATTACACCTAGGTTGTCTCACTATCCCCATTAGAGACGTTTGCCTTTGCCAAAGCAGTGCTTGTTCTCACAGCGTGTTGATGCTGCAGAAAACAAAGATTCCCCAGGCTGTCCCAAGGCAAGACTCACTGGAGAAAGCTAATGGTGCTCCATCCCTTGCAGCACTCAGCCCCTTGGTCGGTTGTACTGGGGCTGCCCTTTGCCACCTTCTTAAAGGTTAATTACAAAAACACAGAAGAGACCTATCTGAGGTGGTTTGCATGTCCTCTAGCCCATCTACACTAGCACTTGTGAGCCGCAGCTGAGAATGGTCGTGCCCAACCTAGTTAGGGGCTGAGTCACCTTGGAGCTCCAGGTACATTTGTCCAGCCAAGACACTGACAGGATACTCCTACTACTTGAGCTTCAGCACTGGAAAAAATTGGAGTATAGAAATTCCCTCAAAAACTTGGGAAAACTCACTGTCAGCTGAAGAGACATTTTCCATAGCAAAACCTGTCCCCCACAATCTCTCCCACTCTTTTTCAAAATGAACTTACCACAGGTCTACGCTACTTACTTTCTCGCCTTTTAACAAAAGTCCATACACATGCCACCTTTTCCTATATTGTTCAAATTCACTCTTCCTTAAAGTGCATGTAGAAATTCCAACAAGCATAACATGGAATAACCTTTAATTTAAGATAAAAAGGTCAGTAAGAAACATCAGACCCACAGTTCTGCTTATTCCCGGTGACTTTGTGTTCGCCAAGTCTCTTTAGAGTAGAGCTGGCCAAATGGGAAATACTAATTTGGGCACAATTAAAATATTTCATGGGAATGTATCCATTTTGTCTAAATTCAGAGGAAATTATATAAAAGTTAATATTCTTATAAAGGTCCAAATGTTTCTTTCTGGCATTTAAGCTCTTTAGTATAAGTGACATATGATTGTGGGGGAATCACAACCAATTGTACTTCGTACATATGAAGAGGTTATTCTTTTCCAGGGAGCTCCAAGTGTTAACAGACAAGAAAAATAAATGGGCATATAACATGCAAACATAAGACTAGGCTGTAATACTTTCACTCACATTAAAGGATAATTTTTTATATAAATAATCCCACAGATGTCAGGACTACTGATGAAATAAAGGACCTCATTTGCCCAAGAAAGATGATGGTCTGGCTTAACCCAACCAAGCTTAGGAAAGGCAAATATCCCATGAGGCCTGTGATTTGAGTATACTTGATGGCTTTACTGGTTTGCTACTTTTAGTTTTAGCATAATCCCTAAAGATTCCACTTCATATTTACTTTGGCCAAATTCAGCCAAAAGCCTGAGGTTTCATCCCTTCCTAATCTTTTACAAAGTGATGAGGTACAGCTGTTCAGATATGTTTTCCAGAGTTTTGCTAGCCCTCCCTCTACAAAGTCTCTTCTGAATGTGATTGGGGAGAAATAATTGGAATTAAATAACTTCAGGGAAACAAACTATTCTGGATAGCTACAACTTATTATCATCTTACAGAAGGCACAATAAAAACCCAGACACTTAGGGAGAGAGGGATAGTGAAATTTACCATTTCATTTGCAAGTAACTTTTCAGAGACTGGCATCCCCCAAGTCTCCAATTTATCATAGGTTTAGAGCTGTTCCACAGCTTTTCACATCTACAGATTTATATGTTCTACCTTTGATAGGGTTTGGCAGTCCAAGCTAGTGGCCCTTCTGGGGAACAACTGATCTCTTCCAGCAGCCTTTTCCTTTCACACTTGTACAGATCTGATGCTCGTGAAAGCACCAGACTTACAGTTCTTGAGCCTAAGCTTCTCTCTTTATGCACTGAACAGACATACCCAGCTCCAGCCTGCTTGCCGGCCTGGCCTGGAGGTGAGTGAAACCTGTAACAGCGATAACCCAGCTCTTTAAAGTATTCTTTACACTTGCACATAGTAGGAAGAAATGGGAGAAAATGGCGAGGTCACCAATGTCATTATGACAACTCAAATCCTTGTCTCTGCTGGTGAGTTACCAACCAGTTTCCAAATAAGTGCTGATTGGTAAGGACTGCTGTTCAATGGGAGGTGGGTGTGTCAGGTCTGTGTGGTGGGGTTTTGGTAGTGGGGAAGGGGATACAGAGATGGCCCTGTGAGAAGTTGCTAGGAGCTTCCCTGGCTCCAACTTGGACCCTGAGGAGAAAGGAGCAGCAGAAACAACATGTTATGAACTGACCACAACCTCCATTCCTGTCCCCCTGCGCTGCCAGTGGGGGAAGAGGTAGAAAAATTGGGAACAACCAGGGAAGAAAGGAGGGTGGGGGGAAGGTGTTTTTCTAAGATGTGGTTCTTTTTCTCATTATCCTACTCTGATTTTGACTGAGTTTTTCCCCCAAGCCAAGTCTGGTTTTTTTGCCCATGACTATAAGTGGTGAGTGACCCCTTCCTGTCCTTGCCTCAGCCCCTGAGCTTTTACCTTTTGTTCTCTCAATTCTCCTCCCCATCCCACTGTGGGAAGATGGGGAGTGAGCAAGCAACTGTGTGGTGCTTATTGCCAGCTGGGTTTAAACCACAACAGCATGTGTATATATCCACCATCTATTTCACAGGGGCCAACGGCTCTAACATGGCAAACAAGCTACTGTCGCTGGCAACCATCAAATTCAAATGTAGAACATACAGACCCTTTCACATCTCAGTTGTTTTTCTTCTGTTGGCCATGACTTACCCTGAAAGAGTATTGGTTGTAGTAAGATTCCAGCTTTGCTGACATCAGGAGTGAATGGAGCAGAGATTTCACTTTCAGTGCTCAAAATCCCAGAAGTACTGAACACTCAGGTTTGGGAGCACATCTCAAGGTCAGTGAGCCCAGTCCCCTACTCAGAGAAGGGCCAGCTTTGAAGTTAGAGCTTGGTCAGCATAAAATCTTGGCTATACTAGAAGAAGAAAAATGGATTGCTCTGTGTTCCTGGAATAGCCTTCCAAAGTAAGGCAATATTTTATTTATTTATTAATATATTCTCTCTTATCTACTCTTAGGTATAAAGATGCTTTCACTCCAAAATCACTCCTCCTCTCATTGCAGTACAGCCATCTCCTGAAACAAAATCTCCACAGCCTGTTTTTTGCACTCCTTCCTGCCCCCAACACTCCTTCAGAAGCTGCTTTTTTGCCTCCAGCCCTCAGCAACTAATATCCTGCCTCTCTGCCTGCCCACAGCTGATTTCCTTTTCTGTCCCACAGGCCCAACGCCCAGCTTCTGCCCTTCCTCCCCTCCCCGGGTGCAGCAACATGAACTAACAGCAGATTTATTAGGCTGGCCTCTGCTCTGCTCCAAATTCCACTTTTAATATTAGTGCGTCTCATTAGTGCGCGCACGTGGCCAGCTGACAACCAAAGGAAACACAGAAATCACTCAGCACTCCCATTAACAAACATTTTAAAATTTGGCTTTAAGTATAAACATGAGGGGGAGATTAAGGCATTTTATCTGCACTTAAAGAACCAGTGGCAAAATTTGCCAGCTCTAATCTATGCAGCATACAGGTCTGTTGTCTACTGCAAAATGCAGTATAAAACAAACAGCCCCCAGCAGAAATGCTGTGAAGAAACCCTCCAGCCAAACGTGTCATGAGAAATACAGCAAGAAAAGGTTTCCTGCAGATGAGGGGAAGGACAGAAGTGTAGAAAACAGAGGTTACTCTTCCTTTTTTGGGAATAGTTCACTGTGGTTTTTAAAGAACAAAAAATGTGGTGTGTCAGCCACTGGCAGAGGAAAATGGTGAGTTATGCTATTTGCAGCTATAGATCTCAACCTTTGTTTAGTTTGGCTTCTTCCCCAACCAGGTTACTCCTTAACCTCCTGTCCTCAGCAATGCTACTCCCTCTTCCTTTACTACTAGACAGCAAGGCATCCTTGGGGGGGGTCATGCATTATAGCTCAGAAACAACAGTTTATTTAAAAGGCACCTGGAGTTCAGGTTGAGTCCTACCTACTGCGTGCGTTTGAGGAACCTCTTCTGATAGCATGAGGCCATATAACACAAAATACTGGGGCTTTCTCCTAAGGGCTGCAGGGTGATGTCATATTCACTCCAAGTGAATTTTGAGCTCTGATTCCACTTACACTATCACTACACATCCCAGAAATTAGGACCTCAGAATTCTTGTATTCACAAGCCTGCCAAGCGTATTTTTTTTGGGGAAAACACTACTGCTTGTACCACACACGCCAAATCTGCTGTCCGTGGAAATTGCAGCCCATTTCAGCCACAAGGCTAAACAAACCAACCTCTCTGTAGGAAAATAAAAGGGAAAAACTCAATATAGGAAATTGTACAGAAAGTCACCATTTGCTTGTGCTCTTCCCTGTCACACACACTCTCTCTCCTCTGGCCTTAACCATGTGCTTAGATTCTGGTGACACAAAAGGGAAGAATTTCTGCTGCTTCTTCTTGCATGTCAGTAGTGTTAGTAACGTCCCTGTCTCATGGCTGTCTATAATCGTGTCTCACTGATGACACCAGATGCCAGTTCTCTACAAGCATTCCATTAACATTTTACACACCATGAAGCCCTTAGGTTATTTTTTAATGTAATATACACACATATTCTCTATAAATTATCTGCTTTTAGGGTTGTTTTGCAGCTAATCTGTATCTCACAAGAAAAAAAAACAGTGCTACAAATTATCCAAAACCCACAAAAAGGCTTTAAATGCTAAAAATGCTTCTGTTACCACACTTAACTCCTGGTGCTCAGTTTCCTGTGAAGCCCTTCTCCTCTCTAAGTAACATGCTTAGCTTCAGGTCTTGGCTTTGAAGACAAGCCTCCAACCCTCTGGGAGCAAACCTAGAACTTTGAGAGTACCTGGGGGTGATGATACCACCACTGCTGCTACAGGAATCTGCTTGGAGAGTTTTAGTGATACTGAAGGGACAGTTCATTTCTGCACAGCAGGTTTAGCTCTCCCAGTAACACCAAAAGCAGGGGTCTCGCTTCCCCAGCCCAATACTCCAACCTTCTGCTCCTGGCGTTGAGCAAACTTCTGAAGAGATGCAGAGCTTCAAACAGCAAGTCCTCTCCTGCTAGCGTCACTCCCTGCACTGGCTCACTGCAAAAGCAAAGGAAGGTAGCACGGTAATAGCCTCTTTGAAGGCACTAAGCCTTTCGACTGGTCTAACATTATCCACAACATGCACCGTCAACCCTTTGCGGACTTCTTTTCCTCCACTCAAGGTCTCTGGCCAAGGAGCTTTCTCCCCAGCCCTGGGGAGCAAAGTTAGCTACTCGGAGGTGGGCAGTGCTAGCACAGGGCGGGTTTTATGCTGGTTTTTCCCTGAAGTGTAATTCTAGGTTCTAAAACAGGGAATAGATTTATTCTTCATATCCAGGCAGTAGAAAAGACAAGGGTACACCTTTCTTTCTTTTTTTTTAAATAAACAACGCACAAAAGACTTATTTAGACAGATGCTTACCACTCTCAGATGACCCTCCCTCTTTGCTCATTCACTTCATCCACTCAGTTCACTATCTGGACCTCAGTTTGGAGGCTTTGCATATTGAGAATTTGCTCCAATCTCTTCATAAGCTGTTGCTTGCTCCTTTTCCTTAACCTAACCTTCTCCTGTGCCATTCTTCTTGCTAGGACTGGTTTCCTCAGCTGTCTCTGCTGGTGGCATCCAGGACACATGACGCCATACGCCCACAGTGACAAAGGGACCTCCACTGCTCCATCAACAGATTAAAACTCAGGAGCCTCCTGTCCCCCCTAGGACCTCCATGAAGGTTCCAGATAACTGGCATTCCAGACAACTCGCATGTGAGACTGCCTCCCACAGAGCCTGCTGAGAGTCAGCTTTGTGTGGTGAATGCTGGAAATGGGGCAAGGCCGGCATTAGAGTAGCCATGTGGTGTGCACAGGATTGCAGTTTCAGATAGGCAGCTTGCAATGGTCACATCTATGTGTCCATCTGAAAAATCCCCAACCAGTCCGAGTTTGGTGGTATTTTCAGGCAGAAATAGGATCTCTTTGGGAGGGAAAAGCTGTCAGAAGAATACACACAAGCTATATTCCAGTGATGGATTTAAAAAAAAGAAAAAAAAAAAGAGATAGCATTAATGAGACCAGGAATGGTAATTCTCCAAGCTGAAGATGATCCTGCCTTCAAAACAAGATGTCTCATGTTGTCTGTGGGAAGGAACCCATGATGCCAATGGATGTTCATCAAGCTATCATTGAGAAGTGTCGGCACAGGGCAGGGAACCTCATCATCAGCTGGATGAAGAGAAAGATGTCTTCAACATCAGAAAGGATGGGGTGAAATACACCATTAATACCACTACCACCTCTGTGGGCCACAACCTTAAGCCACCAAAGTTGAGCCCAGTAGATCCTTTACCTCCTTTACCTATCTTTTACCCCAAAGACATCTTGAACAAACTAAGGACATGGTTGAACTTTCTGAAGTCACTAAATGATGGCTGCATTCACCATGGGGGGAACAGGGAATCCATGTGTTGATCAGGCAGATTGCTACACCTGTGGTGTAGCAGGGGGTACTGCATGGGAAAAAGGATGCCAGCCAGGAAGGTATGCACTGGAGGGCTGATGATACAGAGCTGGTGCCATCAACACTAGGGTGTATAAATAATCCATGATGATCAGTAAGACTTTAGAGTCTGACAGACAAAAATCATAATGGTTATTAATAATTGAGGCCATTCCCAAAGTGCCCTGGAGCACTATGTGTGTTCCCTCAGGGACCGTGACAAAGTGTGGCAATGATCCTGTCCTGCACATCTAAGGCAGTGACTAGCCGATAATCTGCAAGAGACCAGTGCTGGCGCCGGGGTTATCAAGTCAAGTCCCAAAGATAAGGCAGCCAACTGGCCCTGCAGCGACTGCTGAGACGCTGCTGCTCGCTGCGGTGTGTCTGCCTTTCCGCCTGTCTTCCGCATCTCCCTTTTGCCCATCAGTCTCCCCACTCAGCCCAGCTCCCTAAATACCCTCATTCCACAAACACTCCCTGATGTCTTGCATTGGGAAGGGCACATCCCAGCCTGTCACAACTAACAGGTAGCACATTACATAAAATAAGGTCTGAAGTCCATGCTCAGCTGAAATCTGCAGGGCAAGTCCCATCTTTCTATTACACCTGAACTAAGTTTTCCCCTTTTCTGCCACACTTTAGTCACTTTTCTCTGGTTTTGCTGCTTTATGTTGTATTTTAAATTACATTTTTTTCAGGACAGAGACTGCTTTTTCACCACAAAGGGCCATTGTCATTTCAACAGTCAGTTTTTCCCCATGTGCCCTAACACCCTCTCACAGCACTGTCACTATCACAACTGCAGCAGCACCTCAGGATCTGTGTACAGACAATGTACACTAACAGATTAAATGGTCTGAACTAGCAAAAAAGACAAAGATTTCCCCACCTACCCACCTTTTTTTACTGTTTCTTCCATTTGCTATCCAAATGTCAGTGTTCATTGTCTGCAAAATGACTCTCGAACCACCGATTACAGTGTGGTGTGTTTCCTTTGAGTGACAGTGCCTGCACAATGACTTTTCTCCAACACACTCGGCAGTCAGCATCAAATATTCTTGGCGTGTAGCCTGAATAACAACACACATACTGAGACTTGCCAGCATTGGAAAGTCCCTAAGTCCCAGGAGCTAAGATTAATTGCCAGCTATTCTTAAAATTTTCTCACCACTCCACCCAGTTTCTTGGGTCTTCCCACCCACCACAATCTTACAACTGCCTCTGTGGAGTTTCATAAAACCTCCCGAGACAGTTTCGGATGAGTGGAGAGCACTTAAACTCCCCCTTGAATCGACAGACTTCACACGCCAACAGTGCTTTCCTTGGCTTTACAGAGGGAGGCTTGACTGGGTACAGTTTTGCCTCTTATCACTCAGGACTCTTCTCAAGTTAGTTTGTCTCTGAGGCAGGGGGACGGAAAATATGACGTTTCAGAAAAAGACAGCAGAAAGCACTCCTGTAACCTACTTAACCCCTCTTTTAAACCAGAGTATGAAGGCAAGTCCTGGGAGATGCTGAGCATCATTAACTTCCATTAAGTATAGATGAGATGAGGGCACTAAACCTAAAGCCTACAGCCTCAGTTCTTCTCCCCGCTAAACCCAAGTTTATGCTAGTGGCAGGAAAACACAGAAGGAATAATAATATCACCTATTTCTTAGCACAGATCACCCTTTTGGTAAAGTCACATTGCTCTCTGAACAACAGAGGTTTCACAATCATGAACCACAATCCCCTTTTTACCAAGGACTCTGAATACGATGAGAAACAGGGGGAAAAAACCACACAGGAAATGAGAAAGCCCCTCTTCTGGCATTTTCAACTAAAAGGAAAGCAGGAGGTATGAAAAAAACCTTCACATACTTTTCACTTTGGCTTTCCACCCACAGTGGTTAGGATCAGCTTTGAAGAACCACCAAATTTTTGATCAAAGTTTTCTGGATAAGCCAACTTGGCCCATTAATGTAGAATGGCATTTTTTTTTTTTAATGAAAGGTGTGGGTTTTCCTTAAACAGATGCCTGTAAAGGCATCTAACTCCTGAACCCCTGAGCATCCTGGTTTAACCAGTTTTATTCAGTGAGTCAGTTCTCTGATAGAGCTTACTAAGAAAAATGCAGCTCATTTGCTCTTTCTCTCACAAGTTTCTCTCCACTGTCTCCTAGCTCACCTGCTGTTACATTTAGGACTGATCCGAGTTAGGAACTCTAACAGAGGCTTTATATTAATCACGACAAAAGACCGTTATGTTGCCCATTTCTATTTTAGAGCTTTGGCTCCAATACCAAGCTTTCAGCTCTTAGAGTGAGCAATGCCAGACTTTTGTTTTTCTGTTAGAGTTTTTTTTTTTCCCATAAGTGCCTAAGAAGCACTTGCAAAACATTTCAAGTAGCTGCCAATGCAAAACATATTCTGTAGCTCCTCTGTGTAATTTCAACTGCCTGGCTACAATGATTCTAACTGCATTTGTATCTGTACATAACTTGAGCATCTACACCTGAGAATAAACTCTCTCAAAATCAAATCAGCAAGCAGGCATCACCAGGCTAACCTCCAGCACAATTTCCATAATGGCCTATGTAGGCAAGCAAATGTAGATCTTTATTGTTTTACTATCTGATTGAAATACAATGCTCGTTAAAAATGACTGCTCACAGGTGAAGAGACATAGTCACCTAAACTCTCGTTCAGTCTCGGTTTATACTAGGTGGTGTTTTCAGTACACCACCAAAAGCACCAGATCTACCTCTATCCTCCAACACTTTAAATTAATGAATTATTAATCACGCTTATCTAAAAAGAGTTCTAGTCACAAGATACTATTTCAGCATGAATAGTGAAGCAACTGAGTGTTGATTAACAAAATTCTTTCGAGGTTCAGGCACTAAGGTTAAGGAAACAGATTTCTTCTTGCGATCTTCATGAATACGATGGAAAACCACCTATGGAGCTGTAAGGTAGCTCATCTACAAAACAGTCGAGAGTTTGGAAGGCAATCAAGTTGAAACACAGGAGTAACAAAAAAAAATTGTCAAAAGACAGCAGAGTAAGTTTTAGAAACAAAACACCTCAAATACTAGCGAACTGATGAAAAAGTCATGGTACCATACTGATCAGAACTACTGGGTGCATTTTGGAAGCAGAACACAGTTTTGCAGCAAACAGATCAAACTGATGTTCCATTAGCTACCTGCTGATTGGCATGATGTGTTTCAACAGCTTCTGATATTTTGGAAGTGCCATCTTTGCTCACTGCAGCAATTTCAGCTGTAAGAGGCCTATGCCCACTTCTTTCCTACCCACTCCAAGATTTCGAGGAAGAAGCAGAGCCTTTTTCAATCACAGGCACCCTCTGGCAGGTGTTAAAAACACGGGGCACAGGAAGCTTCCAGTGTACCCCTTCCCTGTCCTCACACACAGACTGTGTACCAACGTCCAGCAATAGGTACCATACATTTCAACTCCTATTTTGCAATTCCCTAAGGCAGAGATTCCCTGGTTGCTGCCTCGCTCCCTCTCAGGTGGTGGAAAGAGCAGCTCAGCCCAGCAGCTGGTCGGGAATGGCAGTGGATGTGGGTGCTGAGTCAAAGTCCACTCGCAAGCAGGGCTTTGGGCATCTTGGGGACCACTCCAAAGCCCCTGCCTGTTGCTTATGCTGCGGCACGACACTTGCAGCATCTCCAGAGCTCTCTTGTCATCTTGCCAACTGAGGCAAGATTGTTCAAAGCTATTAGAGAAAAAACAAAACAAATACCTAAAAACTCTCCCAAATATATTTTCATATGAGTACAAGCAATCAATTTTTAAATTTAATATTCTTAAACCATGCCAATTGACATGCTACTACTTCCACAGAGGCATTTTCCTGATGGTGTTCTCTCTCTGGGGGAGAGCTGAGCAGGTTTGACCTAGCGGACTTGCTTTCTAGGAAGAAGGACTCTTTCAAAAGCCGGGAAAGCTTTGCTCGGAGCCAGGGCATTATGGACTCATGTACCACTGATGTGAAAGAATGGACCTCATGGCAGTTCTCGCTAGAGAAATGGCTATTACACGCATTGATGCATTTCAATTTAGTCTTTGAAAAAATAACAGGGCAAAAAAGTTCTCTTTTGCGGTTTGCAGTTTTGCAGCCATTACTGTCCTTTTAATAATCACATCCCAGATGTTTTTAGACCTATAGGGTACATAAACAGTGTCACAACGTGTGCGACGCTAACTTTTCTTGAAATAGTAGTTAAAATATTGAAATGAGACACGAGTTCAGGAAACTTGATGACCATTTCTGCAATGGAAGATAGACCCAACCTTCCTTACAGAAGGATCCAAATCTCAAGCAACTCACTACCCATAACTCTAAGAGTATGTGAATGTGAAGGACAAAATATTTTTGCTCATATTAAATAAAAACCAAGGAAAGTTACAATTACAAGCAAGGTCACCTTCTACCTGTTGAAGCTCTTTGTAAGTAACACAATGTGAAAAGAAAGTAGGAGACCTTAGAGTCACTTATCCTCTGGCTCTGTTTTTCTCTAACTAATTAAATGGGTGAAAATCAGGAACTCAGGGCCCCTAGATCAGCACCAGCACAACATATTTCACAACTGCTCTGTGAGGACAACTCCAAAAGCCAATCACAGGATACTTATTAAAGAGCTCTTCTGATGTACCCCTTATAGCAAAAACCTGCTGGATGCCCCAGATTACTCAGTTACACATCATTAAATTATAACAGTTGTTTGTTGCCAGCATATTCTCCATGCAGCCCAATGGCTTTGTACCAAAGCTGCTGGAAACCTGTTTAATTGCTCAATTGTTGTTTTTTTTTTTTTTTTTTTTTTTAAACTCCTTAGGCAATGGGTGAAATCCTGTAAGTTGTTAGAAAAATTACAGAGGATATACTAAAACAGAAGAAGAGGGGAAAAAAAACCCAACAGAAAAACACAAATCAGAAAATCAATGCTGTTACATCAAGCTTTTTACTAGGTATTTTTCAGTTACATTTGCTTTCATGTTCTTGACCAAAGAGCTCTCGGGTATGGAAATGTTCATGAGTTGCTTCCTGAACAAGTCTCCTCAATTACTTTGCTGCCTCTGCAATTCAAACACTCACAGAATTCTTTCTAACAGCAGCAGCAGCAGGGCGACGGGGGTGGTCCTGCTACTTTAAACCTCTTTGAAAATTCACAGCCTGCAAACATCTCACATGCCAGTGTCCACTCTGGCTTGGAGGCTGAGCTAAAAAAAAAAAACAAAACACAAACCAGCTTTGGAGAGGTCTATGAAATAAACCCTGTTTTCACAACAGTAAAATCCCTAACAGTTTTGATTCACTGGAGCAGTGCTCCCAAACAACTCCCTTTGTTTTCAATCACTTTCAGAACAGCCCCAGACTAAAAAGCCAGACCAGAATACCTGTCTGTGTGTGTACACACATATAAATTACCTCAATGGGCTGATTTTTTAGGACTTCTTGTCAGCATGGAGTAATTTATTTTTCTTTTTATGTTTCAAGAAAATTTATTTGACTCCAAAAATAGATTTGAATCTATTTGCTCCTCCACACTTAACAGCACTCCTTTGTTAGCATCTCTATATTACTGTGAAGACATACATCACTTCATGAAAAACACAGACAATAAGGGCTTTGGAGTTGTGTTGCTGCAGATCCATTATCAGCCAGATGCTCCTTCTGTATTTATTCCAGTTGAGAGGGGGAAATATAATCTCTAGTTCCTCTTCACTGGAAACTCCAAAGATATTTTTTATAATAAAAAAAAAAGGAAGTTTAGGGCCAAAAAGGAAAATTATTTAAAATGGATGGGCACTGAACACAATGCATTCCATTCAGCTTCTGTTCTTACGCTCACCAATCTCCAGCTGAAACTTTAAACACTTAACCCACAAGACGCAAAGGGATTTTGAAAGACCCCCTCTTCAGGGATGGAAATAATTATCTCCCAAGCTTTACGTTCCAAGGGCTTAGAAGTGGGACTGTATAAAGAACTAATTAAATTAGAAATGGCACCAGAGCACGCTCTCCTGAAAAGGTGAATTTGTGGGCTGCAGTACATCGCTAGGAAAGAATATTGGGTAAAAATTAAAGAGCATGCTGGAAAGTGATAGATTTGTGCTCTCAGCCCTCAAAACCACGAGCCTGAGAAACATGATTGCTGGAGATATAGAAGAAAAATGCTAGAAAAACCCTGATTTTATGGGGTCAGGTAATTCTGAGGGAATTCAAAGGAAACCCCAGGAGACGGCCTCCCCAAAAGATTATACAGAGCAGCCGGAAAACAGGGGATGTGGAAAACCTGCCTTTGCTGGGTTATAGCTAGCTCTTCTGAATCTCTCTTTCCCATTCTCTATGGTCCCATCTGGTAGATTAGCAGTAACGAGACATTTGGATAGCTGGGAAAACATTGTTTCAAAATTTTAAAAAGTAGATTTTTCAACTTTGGGAAAGGAAAAAAAGAATATAGACGTTCAATGGAATGCTTTTACACCCTCTTTCAACACCAGATAGATGGTATCATCAAAAATTATGATATAAAAGACCAGCAACAGCTTCTTTTATAACATTACATGTATGCATGCTTTACTGCAGCACCTGTGTAATGAAGTAGTAAGTGAATAAATCTAATCCTACTTCACAAAATGGGCCAGTTCCTTGGTTGAGACAGCTAAGGATTACTTCCACAGAGCGCAGTGTCAGTTCTCCATTTCTGCCATGTTCTTCAGATTCCCCACTTTTGTTAAGCTCGACAGGCAGGAGGAAGGAAGCTTCCACTTCTCTCATCAGCACAATTAATCACCACGGCGCTTAAGTCAATGAAAGCTAACTAAAAACGGGTCAGGAACTGTTGGCCATGAACTCACTAAAGATCAGTCAGCTACCCTCAGTAACTATCTAATAGGAGGAAGCAGGTGAGAAAGGGGAAATTGGACAGGGACTCAAGACTCCTATGATGAACTACAGAGGTGCACTGCTTAACCAACCTTTCATAGAAAAAGTTCTGACATTTATGTACAATCAGAGTTTTAGCTCTAAGCCATGTCAAAATTTACAGCGTTGTAGTAGAAAAGTGTCAAACATGCTCGAAAATTCTGGGGGAAATAAACATTACAGATCATTACACATCTATGCAGTGAACTATATGTTCATGTGATATTTATGCAAGATTTCTAGTTAAAAATAAAGAAAGAATAAGAGAAAGAGTGTGCTTGTGCTGGAGACAAAAGCATTTCAAGTATGAATCTGCATGGAGCTAGAGGTTAGAAGAAAAGGAGTGTGAGCATCAATCAATTTACTTTCCAGTTGGGAAACATCCCAACGTCAGATTTAACTATAATTCAATAAATCTCACTTACATCAAAACAGTACGGGCCACAGCAGTTGTGTAAAGTCACACCCTGGGCACACAAGCATAACAGATACAAATAGCCATTTGCTATCAGCTGGAGAGGAGCCATGACATACAGCCCCAAACATGCAAAACAATTTTATTTTCAAGGTTTCACAAAAAGGCATATTGTAGCGGGAAAAGCAACTAAGAAGAACGGAGAGCTCAAGTTATGCAGTCTTGTATATCCTTTCGCAGTGTGGCTCCATTTTTTTCTCTACAGCAAAGCTTTGCCATGGACCAAATGGGAACAACACTTTGGAAATAAAGGGTGCTCATCACAGGAATTGGATTTATTCTCTGTACTGTACCAAAAAAGCCCACCGTCTGAAGACTAACTGGCATCTGTCATTCGTCTGGACTCACCTGCTTTGTGACCAATTTACAGTGAAAGATGTTTATCCAGTTATTTACCTCATTATCCAAACAGACTTCCAGAATCTCAAGGGTCATCAAAAGTTTGCAGGAAGTGAGTAAGTCAAATTGTTTGACTGAACCAGACTGCCAGCTCTCCACTCCGTCAAGGTCAACTAGCTGTGAGGTTGTGTGTGGCGCGGTGGTTGTGTCTTCTTTTCATCTGCGCTTTGGTGAAAACATTTTTCTTTGCTGGGAAAAAACTCACAAATAACATATTCTGTCCCTCTTACCCGATAAAAATGTTAAAAAAAAATTAAGTAAACACAGGTATGTACAAAGGACGGGCACAAGATCCTGGATGTGTAACAAGGTTTTGACAAGGCACCACTAATAGTTCATGATGACACAAAATTATAACTCCGACCTTTTAGCTGAAACAAAAGGCGAAAGAATCTTTACGGCAGTGCAACCGCTAAGTCCTCTGAAAATGAGAAGCACTGATTATTATCCTAGCCTAGGGGGAAAACTGCAATTCAAAAATTGCTTGTTGGAGTCACAGTAAATCTTGAATGCTTTTAATGAAAATTTCTCTCCTTCACGAAGTATTTCTTGCTGAAAAACAAGCCAGCACATTAATACAGGGTTTTAGATATCCTCAAAGTCAGGTTTAATTGGGGTAATTCCCTCCAGTGAATTGAAAGATTACATTCGTCTTCACTGCCTGGCTGGAATGCTAAACTGAAAGCAGGGCTGAAATGTCAAGGTAAAATAATGCTAATAATTATTCTGAATGTTACATTCCCCTTGACCTTGGAATTTAAGAGGCTGAGATGAAGGCCTTTTGCCGAAAGTCAGGAAGTCATCTGGAGACTTCATTGACATTTACGATTAATACAATCTGGCAACATCAGGGGAGGGATACAAAATATGCTATTAGTTTCCAGAACAAAGGTAATTTCATCTTATATTGTTGTGGGATCTGCAGATAAAGAGGACAAAACAACACATCACCTATAATATTACTGCTCATGTTTTTAGATAAAACATGGAGAAGCTTAATGTAATAACCATAATAAAATAAAATTCATACCACTGCCACAAAAGAGAATAAAATATTCCCCATTTCACACAATTAATGTTTTCTCGTAAGACACACAAAAAATAGGCTACAAAGCCCCCAATCCAATTGCTTCACTATTACATCTTTTAATCTCAGAAGATTTTCCACTTCATTTGCAACTTAACACTAGAATGGTAACTCTGTGGGGTAAAGATTTTATATATTAGCGTCCTGAAGTGACTCATACAACCTTTATTTGCACCTCACCTGTGACAGAAAATGCCTCCCCCACTGATGGCAAACGCGAGGCAGGGAAAGCCTTAAGTCTTTATGGGCAATGTCAGAGGAGACTCTGTATGCTCAGCTTCCACAAAAACCAGGGGAAGGGGACAGTGCTCCTTTGTACTCTCCTTTTGACCAGAACATACTCCAGGCAAATGAAATGCTGCAATTGCGGACAAAAGGAAGAACGAAGGCAAGAATTTGTTAACATCTGGCATTTGGAGAGTTAGCCCTTGCCACAAGTCCAGTTTCCTGAGGATTCAAGGAGGAGATAATTCACTGACACCCTAGGCTTGAAAAGTTGCTCTTTTAAAAACATCTAATGAAATTTGGTCATTTGGAGTTTATATACGTAGGTACATTTGAAGATACAACCCTACTGAAGATGCTGGCAAAAAATGGTCTCTGAAGAACATGCCCTGACGATGATATGCAATAGTGAAAGCATGTCTCATGCTCTGTCCTCATTCAATGGTAGACCTTAATTGTTGGGCTTGGAAATGAAATAAGAGAGGGAAAGTTAAGGCAACGCAGGTATTCATAGTGAAAATGTAATTTTCTTAAGTTACTTTGGTACTTAAATAATTTGAAGCAGTAGAGATACTTCACTCTGGAGCCTGCCTACTGGGCATGTAAAAACCAACACATTTTCTCCAGCTATGGTTTTAATTGTGGTCCATACAAATCTTAAATAGGTATTTGCCTAATGAACTCCTACAGCTCAAAAGACCCATTATAGACTACTGAATAAGTGGTAGAACTTTTAAAGATGGTCCAAATAATGATTCCAGTCCCCAGATAGAGTGCTTATAGACTTTAGCTTATTAAACACTCCATGCGAGTATCCTAAGCCACATCTGAAAAATCTCATTAATACATTTTATTAAACGGAGTTTGTAATTATCCCAGCATATTGAGGACTCTTCCATCTGATGTATCCTCTCTGTGTTAGACATCTTTACGAACATCTTTTGAGAAATGCTTTTCTCTCAAAATTCACTATTCAACTTATGAATTTTCTGTTAAATGCCAACAAGATGAGACCGCAGGAATGGAAGTGTGCTTCAGTTTGTAAAAACTGAATTCATATTTTGACTTATGAATTCAGTAAATATTGTACAGATGTTCCAAAAAGAATAGTAATACATTGCCTAAATAAAGCAGGTCAGATTTTTTAAAACTAGGGAAAGTATACATAGTGCTACATGACTGTTCAATTTTAGTATTCCGTTACCATTACACACATTCACATGAAGCAGCTGTCCGCATATGCCAATACAGCGGTAGGTATTAAACCAGCCATCTGTATATTCTATATCCTATTTACATAAGAAATACAGCAATTGCCCATTCGTTCTGCAGGAATATTTGCATGGTTTTCCTAATTCTTTCATAAAAAAAAAAATCCTGCCTAAATTCGGCATGTAACCGGACGAGTGTTTTAGTATACACAGGCCATAGGCTATAATTTAAAATCTGCAGTGAAATACCAATGTTGCCAGGATTTCTTTAACGGAGGTCTGATCCCTCCAAGGACAGGTACTTCTTCCGTCATGGAGACGCTCAAGAATGAGGTGTGAGCTGCAGCACCAACATGTGCCCCTCCCCTTCCAGAGCTGGCAGCCTGAGGGTTTGCAGCATAGAAGAGGCCAACTGCACCTTCACACTTCATTCTCCAGGAAACTGAGCAAGATCACAGGAGGATGAAAGGAGGAGATTAACTGGAGCTGCCCAGAGCGTGCTGCAAAAGTCATTAAGCGTAGAAAAGAAGTTGGCTGGCAAAACACAAGAGTGAAAGGGTCAACCTGGCCCAGTCTGTCGGACATGAAAGACACGTGGAAGCCGCTGCCAGACTGTTTTCTAACCTCTCCCAGTTGGAAAGTGGACAAAGCAATGCTTTACAAGAGATGGCTCTGCCCATCAGAGACTGAAAGCCACAGACCTGTGCATTTTCTCCCTGCAGCAGCAGGGACTGCCACTGGGAAGTGAACATGGGTCTTTTCTCCAGCCCGGTAGCATTCTGAACACACTTGTGTGCTACCAGCAGCCAGAATACCACAGTTCAGAAGGGTGAGGAGGGAAGTACAGCTTTAGTGTCAAGTGCTCAGCCAAGGCTCCTGCACCTCCCTTCTTCAATTACTGCCAGAAGCAGCGACTAACAATCCCCATCATACCCAATTCAAATGTTTTGCAATCCTCACACACAGGCATCTTACCTGTAAATAGCTGCAATACAGAGAGAACAGTATCACGGCTACAGACTTTTATTAAGCATCTGCAAGTCTGTTTTGACACAAAATGAACATGGGCTTCATCTGTGTTTTTGTACAAAAAAAATGCTGGTGAAGTGACATTTTGCAGGGATGGAAGAGGTAGATGGGAGTATGAGGTTAAGGTCTCTTTATTCATGAGGGGCAAACACATTGGCTGGGATCAAGTTTTGAGGGGGTGAGGTTATGTGACAGGAGAGAGTGAGGAACACCTCCTCATGGACACGCAATAAAGGCAGCAGTACCTGGACCAGTCACCCCTCGGGGTATCTGTGGCTGTTGCCCTCTACGGATGCTATGGGTACATTTGGGCACTGCCAGTCGCAGTAATTGAAGAATTTAGGACTTCAGGCTCGAATTTACAAAGGTAGATGTTTCAACAACTCCCTAAGAAATTTCTTCACAGGGCTCAAGGCAGAGGCAGGAGCAGAGGGAACAAAAAGCATTGGTACAGAACACCAGAGCACAGCAAAACCTGGGCATCAATTCCTTCACAGGTGATGATGATGATCAAGATTTTGTTGCCTGTGAAGAAATAGGTGATGGATTTAGCCGAGTTCTTTTGGTTGGGGGACAATCCAGATAAAATGAGAACTATAACAACACAGAATCACAGAATCATTAAGGTTGGAAAAGACCTCAAGGGTCATCAAGTCCAACCGTCAACCCAACACCACCTAACCCACTAAACCATAGTCACTCTACTGAGAAATTTTTAAGCACCAACTTTACTGCTGAAGGTGTCATTCAGAAGTTTCTTTCACTGGTGATTCTTGCAGAGTTTCCAAAAATCACAGAGGGCCACACTGTTGTAAGAAACTAATGTACTGCTTTCATGGAGGCTAAAACCACCTCCTATCCTCAGCAAAAGAACATGAAGCAAGTCAGTGAGACATCCTGGAAGCAGAGCTTGAATTTTCTGCCCACAATCCTGTGCTCTAATAGATACAGGACATTTCTAGAGCCAGGAACACAAATTTTGGGACCCATGGTTAAACACCTGAAAATGCGGTACTGACACCGGTCTGAAGGTTGTTGTTGAAAAGTATCTGCAGACATTCAGCCACATCTTGCTTTAACACCTCTAGCTAAAACAGAAAATACCATTTATACACAAAAAGTCAGGATCACAGGAACGGAAGTTCCTTCAGCACAACCAGTGCCAGAGTATGCAGACAACCCAAAATATCACTTAATAGAAAAAAAAAATCAACGCCAACAAAGGTATTAAACTCTAAAGAAACATAGGCTGGGTTTTCTTAAAGAAGCTGCATGCTTCTACGAGTTCCCTAAAACATATCTATCCTGGAGGCAAAAACCTGAAACCATTTAAAATCCATGAAAACAAAAACAATGCCTGGAGGTCTTCCCAAACACCCATGCCCTCCATAGTGTCCTCATTGCATCTCCTCAACTGACAAAACCTGAATCTTCACCAGTTCTCCTGGGAACTTCCAAGTTCTTCTCTGCTTTGGCCCTGGCATGGGTTACAATGCCTCAGATGTCAACAGGGGTTACCTATGTAGGTCTAACGGGGTTCAGTACTTCTGTTTCTTCCCTCTGTTCTTCTAACAAAGAGCAAGTACCACAGTATCGTGTGTCTGAATTGTAAGAACAGGACAAAACTTCAAAGAAAAAAGACTTTTAGAGCTATAAATGGTCTCCCTACACCACCCTTCCACCTATTCCCTATGAAAAGAGTTCAGACCTTTCAGTAAGGTTTTTACGTGAGGAAATAGCTTCTTAGCAACTCCTCTGCCCCGATCTGAAAGATATTTTAAATTCTTTATAGTCCTTCTGCTTTCCAGTAAAAACAAAACAAGCTGTTTAACTTCACTGCAGCCTGACAGTTAATAGCTCCTGTATTGTCTCTTAATCACACTGCAATATCTGCTGAAGGATGTATCATTGTTTTAACTTCCTGCTAGCTTTTTCTTACACAGCCTGTCATTAAACTAAATTAACTGTATTCATATTGTAACCATAATTTACAGCTTTTTAAAGAGACCTAACACAGATCCTCAAAATCATAAGTGGCTCACAAAGAAGGTAAAGGAAAGAAGGGTTATCCTATGTCTTTCAAAAAAAAAAAAAAAAAAAGGACTAGAGGAGTATCAATGGAAAAGGCAGATCAAAGTTTCAAAGCCAAGAGAAGGGGATGCTTCTTCACACAGTGTGTTGAGATGGTTGCTGCATCCTTGTTGCTGCAGAATGGTAAAATTTACCCAGCTCAGAAAACTCAGGGAGGAAAATTAAGGGAAAAGAATTTACACAAAGACTTCCTTTGGCTCAGAAAGTCTTTGAACTAGAAGTCAATGGAGGCTGGGAAAATATTGTGAAATATTGCTGTATACGTGCCTTGGTTATACACTTTTCTCTCTGCATACACTAGTGCTCACTCCTCCCACCACCCTGTTCCCAGGGGCACTGCATTGCTGGGTCAAGGCATCAGGCAAGCTCCAAGTCCACCTCCCACTCCCATTTAACAGACCCATTTAACATCAAGTCTGCAAACTGATGATATGTCTGGGATAAAATTGACAAGAATGGATATTACACTTGATTTTGTCTAAAAGGCCGAAAAAGGCAAGTCAGTCTGACCCAGCACGGCAGTTCCTATGGTCTCATTATACAGCTGCTCCATGCCCTGTCTGTGCCTCTGTGGAGAAAAGCAAGGACTTCCCAACACGAAGAAGCCATCATTCTATGCCGACACCTTTCCTGGTGTGAGATTTGAATGAGTGGAAGAAATAGGTCTTCATTTTTTCCCCACATTTTCAAGTACATAAGAATGTTGTTGTTTGCTTTTTTTATAATTCCTTTCCTAATTTTCTTAATTTCTAAATTTTGTTTCCATCCTAACTACTAAGCCAATTTGTTTCTTTTCCTTATTTTTCCTTCGTTCTAAGACATCGCAACACATCCTCCCATTCCCTCAATGAATCTCTTTTGATTGTTATAAGCACAGCTGTTCTAGAGCTCCTTCAATTTTAGACTCTCCTCAGATCAAACTATGAATATATTGGGCCCTTTGACATCCCCATGAGATTTGTATTGCATCAATCTAATTTTATAACTAAGTTTCCATCAGAGCAAAATAAGTGTCTCATCCAAGTCTACGGTATTTGTGGAGGAAAAGAAAAGCAGGTCCCAAACCGCTTTTCCCATGCTCTATCTACAAGATACATTGTTGCATCCTTCAAACTGGAACTCACAGAAATATTCTTATTTCAGTCTGAAGTGAGTTCCCTTACTGAGAGATGGTAAATCCAGCCATTCTAGGTTCCTGAACAAAGTGAGTAGGCTCAACCAGCACATCACATCCTTTTTTGGAAAAATTATTTTAAAACCCCTATAATTTTGAGTAACTGCTTGGTGGTGCATTGTACACATCCTAACACCATGGGTCAACGCAATAAAATGCAGGAACTCTTTCATTCATATACTCACAAATGCTCCTATATTTGAGGCTGAAACAAATGGTCAGCAAGGGCGGGATGCAAGAGAGACCTGCGGCATCTTTACCACACACCAAGGATGTTGTGAGCCACAGTTAGCTGAACCTGCAACCTCCATACACTGCGATCCACCTTGTGGAAATCACATCATTTAGCTCCATGCCCTGTGAAACTTGTGATGCAAAAAAAGTTCCCACAATATTAGTTCACTTCGTCTTTTTGGTACCAGGCAGTACACACAGCACAGACTTTGTACCAGATTTGGCAGTCAATATTCCCTTTGACATTCCTATTCTGAGATTCTTCTCTACCAGACTGAGTAGGAATGAGTGGTTGCCTTTAGATAAATCCTGATAGGTCCCAGATATCTCCAGTCACTGTCCCATTTTCATTAAAATTTAAAAGAAAACTAATAACTTTTGAGAAAAAGGGAAGGGCTTGATGATTTGATACCATCCTATAAGCTTTTGTTGTGGGCAAACAGAATCCTATAGTTCCAAGTAATTATCTCATCAAGTTCCACCTCATTAGGGTTGAAACTAGACATCATAAGAACAGCGGACTAATAACTCACCGATGAGAACTTGGTTTTAGTCCAGCTTGCTATCTTTTTTGTAATATATTTGTTGGTTTCAGCTCATCACCCCCAACTTCACTGGACAAGATGACACACCTCTTCATTTTCTATTCATCATAAGCCTATGGGTGAATTAGTAAATTAGATTAAATTTTCTTTCCCAGTGCCAGAGGGGCACTGGGAAATTTGCATGAACTTCCTTCCCAGGACACAACGCGGGGAGAAAAGGGAGAAGCAGGAATTGTCAGAGCAAGTTTAGTTCTGCCCCCTGGACCTTTTGCATTTTTGTGGAGGAGGGCAGAATGTATCAACACACCCTCTCTTCCACTCCAAAAAAGATAGTGCTATGATGATAAGTGGGAGATCACTTCATAAATTAAAGGTGCTACGAAAATATCTTGGGACATTAAGTACTATCTGCAGCAGGACAATGCTGTTGCAGATGGGAAATGGAAGAGTACAGATTACGCGGTCATTAGTCATGCTATCACTCAGAAGATTAAATTTTAATACTTTCTTTTCCTTACTGTCCTTCTCCCCACTGTGATTTTTTTTTTTAACCCCTGCACCTGCCCTCTAGATATTAGATAACCTGCACATGAAAGAGAAGAACCTTTTTGACGGTGAAGCTGAAATCCTCCTGTTTTGTCATGGGGAATCAGACCAACTGAATCCTGACCTACTTATTAGACTGAAACTCCTGCTGGGAAGTATCAATAAAAAGGACCACTGGGAGGTCATTCAGACTGGTCCATGGTTATTATAGGAATTGTGAAAGAGAGGGTAGCTATCTTAACAAAAAATGATTTCTATTTAGTCTTCCTTCTTAAGTATTTACCTAGCCAAAGAGAAAACTTTTCATCACAGTTTTCCTTTGAAATACACTTCCAGGTCAACTTCCAGTGACAATAAATAAGCCTGCTTCATTAATCAGACTAGAACACCTAATGGACAACATAACAGAAATTGCTTCTCTGAGGGTGGCCAAGGGTCCTCACTGTCAGCTAACACAAAACGGCTGAAGGTCAGCACAGTATCCTATCACGTTTACCATACTCCTTAGAGTAAGTAAAGCGATTACAGGCTTTTTAAAATAATTATTTTTAGCCCACACAACGTAAAATAATCTCAATGGAGCTTCCAGTACAAACTTTTTAAAGCAAAAGAGCCTTGCAGCTTCAATCCAGCATGGATGCAATGGGTAGCAAAGCAGGCGGCTCCCCAGTATGTGCGTTCCTACCCAGCCTCTTCCCCCAGTAAGCACAGGGAAGGAGTTTCCAACTTCCCTGCAAAGGGGTTGAGCGCCTGGCCTGTTTCCGCCTTTTTAAAAGGAGCCCCAGCTGAGAAGTCTCTGTCCTACATTACATTTTTGGCAATTTCTTCAGGGTGAGGCAAGTTGTTTCTCTCTCATCCCTCCCCGTGCTGCCTTAGTATCAAGTATAAACACTTCACCAGTGAGGCCTGTGTTGAGTTCCACGTGAAGGTCATGCTACCTTCTGCCATCCTTTCCCTCTCCTGGTTTTCCTAGGAGTCTCTGCATCCTTTTAAATCTGAGGTCATCTCTGTGGTGGTGCCAACTCTTCTTACAAATGCAGACCATTTACCTTGTGTGTCTGTACACACACCTATGTATTTATATATATATATTTATCTGCATATTCTGAAAACAAACCAAATTAAAATTACCGTCTCTTCATTTAAACAAAGAGCCAGGCAGTTGAATACACCAAGGGATCAAAAGAAAAAAAAAAAAAAAAGAAAGGAATAAATCTCTCTCCATTTTTGAAATCTAGCCCAAGGGCAGCAATCACTGAGTTAAATTCTTCAGTCTGTGTGATGTAGAAGGTCAAACTACATGGCTGTAATGGTCCCTTTTGGCCTTAGATGGCTACGAAAAGAATAACGGCACAGCTTTGCCTTTGCAGTGGATAGCAGGACATTTGCTTTACCCCTCGTATTGGGAACCTGTGCCTGAAATCTGCCAGAGCAACAAGTCTCTTTATTAGCCGTTTCAGATTAAAAATATTAAGCACGGCAGGCAAGAAATTCACAGAATCATTCAGTGCTGTTTTTAAAGCCCTTGCCTATGATCTCATCCTTGCCACTAAAGCTGATGCAGTTTCCATGGCATTTCTGATTACCCAGTGACCCAGCTTCTAAACTGTTTAATTTTTTATTAATATAAATTGAAATATATTGGTGTTTTACATCCTTTTCACCCATGTATGCTAACTAGAGCTTATTTAGAAGAAATACCCTTCAGTTTATTAGCTGAGGGCACTATACGTGCCTCTAAGGCACAATACAGCTTCCACGGCAGGTCACCCGTCCTTCACACCACACAGGTAATGTCCTGCACACCCAGCTTCTCTGTGTCTCATGACAAATGTGTCAACAAAACAGGCTTCACTGAAAGTGTCCCAATAGCATCTAGCAAAATTTATTTTATTTTTTAATCAAAATGGTGATTTTAGGTTCTGTTCACAGGACTGCGGGAAGGTTTCAAGAGAAGATCCAAATCCAGCATATTTTCTTCCAACAGGGCTTGTGATGTGGCAACATGATTTCTTAATTTTTGAGTGAGTTTAAATACATGTTACATAAAGATTTACCAGCATTTTATCAAAGATTCATAATTTTGCACCTAATTTTAAACATCCTCCTCCACTGCACTCTGCCCTAGAGGCATGAGCATACCACATAAAGGCAGAACTAGTCAAATAGCAAGAGAAAATACCACAAGACCATACATAAACCACAAATATACAAGATTTTTGTGCTCAGGGGAGAGGGGGAGAAGTGGAAATGATAGGATCCGCACGGGCCAATATTTAGTTTAAAACATTTCTGCCTTTCCTTTGGGTTTTTAGAAGTGGGGAAACAATATCCAAAGCAGGTGGGATGTGTTATTTGAGCAACATTAAACATTTCAATGCTATCACTCTTTCAAGTAATATGTTGCAGTAGAAGGTAATGGAAGACATTCCAGTAGTATAGTATCATCTTGAGAGAGATCCTCAAACATAGTTTTTGCTTGGATCTTGGAAGGTAACATATGAATGGTTATTAACATATTCACTCTCAGGTCAAAATTATTTCAAGGAGAGGATACACTGCTTTGAGCATCTAATAATGACACCTTTACATGAGTTTTACTTTTTGATTATAGGCGTATCGTCTCCTCATTGTTCTTCATGAAATAAAGCTGATGATCAGGGTGGATTTTAAGGTGATTTAACACTTCATCTAGCAGTATCACCAACTCCTGGCATTCAAATATCATGAGTCAGTCTCCTAAAATCATAAGATTTTATTAAATGTACAAGGTAATTAAGCTGTGGGTTTGGTTTTTTTTTTTTCCCCCATTAATTCACTTTAAAAGAAAGGGAAGAACTCTTATGTAGACACTTCAGCAGGGTTTCCAAGTATTTCTTGGCAACCACAAAGCAAAGAAATGTGCTTCAAGAAAATGCAAGCTAAGATCTTCATACATTTAGGTGATAGGTACGGGGACTCGGTCAAAAAGATTCTGAAGTCATCCAAGACTGCATGTAAACATGATGCAGTTACAGAAGGGAATAACTACAAAATTCAGCTCCTCTAACACACCTCTGCTAAAACAGCCATTTCGACTGAATAGAGCAAGTCAAGAGCCTCCCAGTCTTGCAGCTGATGGCTCCTGACAGCCAAAGGTGAGGACAAAGCAGTACATTAAAAATGACCGCTCAGGCCCAGGCTAACCAACGACACCTCTGAACCGCTTATTGAGGATGCCATCGCAGCCTTCCCAAATGGAAAGCACAGCACACCGGTGCACAAAGAGCAACTCCTTTTTTTTTTTTTTTTTTTTAAAGACTCACTGAATTTTCTACAGACCCCTTGCTGAAATACTCTATTTTTTTCTTCTTCTACCTATTTTAACCAAGTTTCAGTAGTTGAAAAGAAAGGATAAAAAGAAAAATTAACTCTTAAGAGATAGGAGCAATTATAGACTATGGTTTGGGGTTTGTTTATTGTGGTGGGTTGGTGGGTTACTTTAACTGTAAGCCTGATTAACTTCGAGGTCAGCAAAGAGGCTGTTCTCAGGCTGACATTGCTTTTTTTTTGTTTGGTTTTGTTTTAGGAAACTGCACAGTGCAGGTGGGACATCCCCCCTCACAGATTTGTTCCACAGCCCACCAATAGTAATGGGTTGTTGGTGAAGAACTTTTCAACATCTGTGGCAGGACTCCCGGGCATGTGGAGAAAGGGTGTGCAAACTCATTTCGAAGACTCTAAGAGCATCAGCCTGTTAAGAATAATTTTTTTATTTCTCCCTGAATTATTAGCTAAGGAAATAGGGGACGAAGTAAGGTGACACTTTCTTCCTCAGGTAGTGGAAGGATCTGGATAACAGCACGCTGAGACTCAGAGGAACAGGATGGGGAAGTCATCTTCACAACGCCATTCGATAAGTTCTACTGACTACAGTACAAGAATGATCATTAAAAAAAAAGTAAATCTTAAGCGAAAAAAAGGCAGGCAGGTTTTTTTTTAAGCATTATTTTCAGAAATCTGAAATTGAACGACAAAAACACCTTTTTCAGGCCAGTTAACAGACTGGAGGGAGAGGGGAAAAGCAGAAAATACCTAACCCAGTTTCACAGTCAGAGAAAGCCTCAGCTTCCATTGACAAGAAAAGAAACATACATCAAATCTAGAACCAGAGATGAGGAGAAAGAAACTGGAAGCACAAATCTTAAATACTCAAAACCCTAATAGGGACAAATCAAAAGGAAGAATTTTTATTTTTAATGCTACTTTCATGTGATTATCTTAAGAAAAACACCACCAAGTTATTTTTGAACAGAGAACATTGGCCACAACACTGATTTAAAAAATAAAGAGAAAGGAACAAAGGTAAATTTTTCATAAGATGGTGTGTTGTGTTTCCTGGATATTCAAGACTGCATCTGCTTCCCAGATCAAAATGGGCTGAAACCCGCAGAGTGTGAAAGTTTTCACCAGGATTTTTCCTGGTGAGGGTCAAATGGATTCCTGCTGACATCTTCCTGAACGCCACCTAAAAGCCTCCACTGCTGGATCCTCCTGTCCCCAGTACAGCGATGCTCCATGTATGAGCACCATGTGTCCATGTCATCACCTGCCACAGACAGGCTCTACAGTCACCTTCACATGGGAGTCCACGAGGTGTTCCTGTTGGACATTATTACTTAATGTCCTTCTATTTGTTAATTTGATTTGCCCTTGCTTTCAGAGTGTAAAACTACCACATTAGTAATTAACTCATTGTTTAAGGCAAAATGCAGCGAACAGAGGTTGCTTTTGAAACCTCCTCGCTTCAGAATGCCTTAAGACAGTAGTATAAAAGGATGCATACCAGTAAAACGTGTTTTCCAGAAAATGAAAATGTTTTCCTTGCGTATTCCTTGCAAGAGCTTTATCTCCTCCCCCATTTAGTAAAACTTAATATAGGGTGAGCATTTTGTCACTGAGTGTTTTAACTTGGATCGAAACATTGCACGGCTCTCACCTTGAGAATAAAAAATAATTTTTGTCAGATAAAAAGAAACATTTATGTTTATCTGTTTTATTTCTCAGGGGCTTTTTAACACACTAAGAAGCCCAAACTTTTGGTATTGCATTTCTGCCCAGTATGGCTGCAAAGAACACACAGGCTCTGATTTCTAACTTGTTTATACACACTTAATAGAGAAAGCGGAGGAGGCAGAAGTAAAAAAAAATTATTTTCCATGGTCACAAAAGCTGGTCATAGAAGCACAGCTGGGTGTCAGATCAGGATCTCTTGGAAGCCCGCCACAAAAGATGCACAACAGAGAAAAAAACCCATTTCCTGTAAGGAAGCATTTGACTTTCAAAGTTGTGTGAAATGTTCACAAGAAAACCATGTAAATGCCCCCTGAATTGGTGGGGGGGCGGGGGAAGGAGTTCATTAGAAACTGGAAGCCCTCTCCTGTTTCACCAACAGATTTGCTCGTCACAAGCCCTGCCAGCTAGCCTGAGGTGATTTTCATATTTTGTATCAAAACCAAGCAAAAATTAAGGCTCTAGCAGTTTCGACGTGAATTTGCTTTGAAGTTCATTTCAATGTGACACGACTCAAACTCCATGGATAACGAAGGACTTCAGTTCACACAGAAAGAAGGCAATATTTTCCTGAGTCTGCAAAAGGGAAGGACTACTTTTTTTTCAGAGGGGTGCTGTAGGCACACGCTTACACCGCACACAGCTGCGAGGGCTGAAGACATCCCAGCCGCCCCTCCTCTCCCACCCCACGGCTGTTTGCCACCACCCCATTGCCAGGATTCGCTGCCCAAGAGGCACCCCAGCAGGTCTGCACGTGCCCCCCTAGTCTGCACCGGCGCACTCCCAGCCCAGCCAGTTTAAGCCACCAGTAAAGCAGTCTGAGATAATCTGATGAATCTGCACTGGAGTAGATGAAGGAGCGCTCACAACATCCTTTCCATCAGTGCAGGGCTGAGGCCAGCTGCTGAGTCCTTACCTGCACTGGTTATATTTGGAAGCGCTGTGTGCTCACAGGTATCTCTCCCAATACAGAGCCTAGCTAGAGGTGTCCATCAGGTGGTGTTACTAAAACTCTCCTCCATCCTCAGGTTTCAGCATAAACTGTGTCAGGTAGGAGGCGAAAGAGATGTGCTCTGTTTTGATCGTGGGTGTAAAGATCCCAACCACTCTGCTGTTCTTCTCAATTATTTCACCAGAGGGAGGGTGACAATTTTACTGTATTATTATCGCATAACATTCTGCTTTTACAGGTGCACTCCTGCTGCATAAGTATTACTGAAGCGTGTAGGAACACTTTTCACAGACCACATTCCCCTTGTGCTATGTGCTGTACCTGGGCAGGACAGCATGACAGTCCCAATCCCAAAGCCTTCATGACCTGAGTGTAAAATGTTGGGGCAGTATGGACAGGGACGAGAGTGAAAGAAGACAAAGTCAGCCATATACAAAGTCTTTTAAGAGGCAACGTGGAAAGGAAGAGTCTTATGAACAGATGCTAAGGGCCAAAAGATGCTGCTTTGCAGAATTTCACAGGACGCTCCTTTCAAGTGTGAAGAATGTTTAAAAATGAAACGAGTGCTCAGAGGAGGCCAGGACTGTGCACTGTTAGAGATAGAAGCTAACTCTTCAGTACTGAGGAGGTGAGAATAGGTAGGGAGAAGACAGACCATGATAAGCCTTGAAGTAAAAACAAGTCGCTTAGGTTTCTAGAGCAAGGCAATAGCAACATATAAAGAACAGACATCATGGTTCAACTTAAGCATTGGGAAAGTTCTCTTTGTAGGAGCACTGGGGATGGGTAGGGTACATCCACCGGATTTACGACGCACGGTGTCAGATGAGTACATTGACCCATAGAAGGACAAGAGCTGAAGCTGTAACAGCAAAGTTCTAGTTGACTGGGTAGAGAGAAAAGGATGTATTCCATAGGTGGCATGCAGAAGGAAGTGATGAGGCTGGGTTATAAATGGAAGATGTCAAAAAGAGTGAGGCCACAAAAGGAGGAGATAATTCAGATTAACATCTTTCCTAACGAGGAAGGTGCATGGTACTCTTCATCTAAAAACGATAACGTGCCTTGGTTGGGCAGGGGTTGCTGTGACTGGCCCCGGAACACCAAAGAGACAGTGTCAAAGGAGTTCTGTGGCTCTCAGGCAGAACAGCATCAGCTGGCTTCAGTGTTCACATGCATGAAAGAAGGATAAGGGAAGGGAATGTCATAAAATACAAGAGTAGACACTTATCACGTTGAGAGGCCATGAAGGAAAGCAAATCGACAACCCTGTTACGAGCAGTATGAGTACAGAGCTGTAGAGGAGAGGTGTGGAGGATAAGGAAAGGACGGGAGGAAGATGGCACATCTACTTACCTGCCCATATGAGAAATTTGCAGAATCACATGCAAACAAAGGACCTGGTTAGAGAGGCCAGGGTCTAAAAGACCGTCAGTAGTAATAAAAATGCTTTGCCTGCATACTGCAATTGTAGTCTTCCACTTGCAAAGCACTCCTAATGTAAGCTTACCTTAACCTCTCTGTTTAAGACCGTATCTATCCCAGCACAATCCTCCTGACACAGAAATACGAACACACAGCACAGTGCACTGTGGGGTGACTGCTGCAATAAAGCCAAAGCTGCATCCCTTACCAACTCAGTACTGCTCCTTCCCATGCCAGTCTTCCTTACACACAACAGAGTGTTCCTCAAACTTTTTTCCCCTTTCTGGGTACTAGTGGTACAGCAGTGTCAGTCAGAAGTCGTCTTCATAGAATCATAGAACAGTTTGAGTTGGAAGGACCATGGAGGTCATCTAGTCCAACCCCTCTGCAGTGAGCAGGGACATCTTCCACTAGATCAGGTTGCCCAGAGCCCCATCCAACCTGGCCTTGAATGTTTCCAGGGACAGCATTGCCCCATCACAGGCTTCTCCCCAGCTCACCTCAGTTGTGCCGATGCCCTCGCCTTCCCACACCTCCCGTCCCATGGCGTTGCAGCCAGGCTATGCACCGAGAGGGGAATGCAGGCCCTGCCATATCTTGTTGCCATCACAGACGTTCTGTTGTGGATGTGTTCCTGCCAGCTCCATCGTACGTGTTCCAGCCAAGCAGCTCTATGCCTGGAGACCTGGCTTGCGGGCCCCTGTGGGCACTATATACCTGGGGAGTTCATTAGTGCTGTGATTAATCAGGATGGTATGCATGTGGTAGTCAGTCACATCAATGTTACACTGAATTCTGGGGACTTGGTTCTCTGCTTTAAGAAACAGGGCTTCTAGCAATTTCTCCTCCTCTGCTCCACTGCTCTTCCTGGTTTCCAGAGCTCCCCGCCCCATGCTTACTTCAGCATGATCCCAGCTAAAACAGAAAAAACAACAGCTTCAATGACTAAATAGCTTGGATGCAAAAGAAAGAGGTTGTACAAGATTTTACTTAGGTCTTGGTTAAAAAAACCCCAACAAAACAAAACAAAAAAAGGACTGGAAAAAAAAAGGTCTGAAAGTTGAGTTTTCTAAGAGGTAAAAAGTTATCTGTTGATAAACCTGAATCCACACTGCTCTTAAGATAGAGCACAGGCATTCTTGAGTTATCTGCTCATGTTTCCCCAGCAGCCAGAACCCCATGCCCCCAAGTCCTCCTACCACCTCCTGCAGCAAAATGGCACCAGATGACACCTGGTTATGCCCAAACTCCAGCTTCTGCTGCGAGGATGAGGAACGGAGTACAGCGCCAAGGCACGGTGCTGATGTAGAACAAGAGATCTTTCTTTTGATTGCCTTGTTTTTTTTGCTGGGGTGTGAAACAGAAATGTGCCCATGCCTGTTCTGCTTCCTGCTGTTAGGAGGCTGCTCAATAATTCAGTTATCTCTCCCAGAAGGAAGCTCCGCTGGCCTGCTGCTTGCTCCAGCCAGTTGCTGCTGCTCAGCAATGAAGTCCAGAGTGCTCCAGACTTCCAGGGGCCCCTTTGGCACCAGCTCTTTTGTATTCCAGTGGCCAGGAGCAGCTCCTTAACTCTTCAGCACCCAAAGCTCATTAGCATTTTTATACAATTAAACAGTGCTGCTCGTTCTCCTCATTAGATTATCACAGCAAATTGATGGTTATTTGAAGGAACTGCCACAATGGGAGACAAGACACTGGCAACAGATAAGACAAAAGGATGCACACAAAGCTCTTTAATTAAATTCTGCAAAGGGATATGAATTCTAGCAGAGATTTTAGTTACCCTGCTGAGCCTCTTTCTGATTAGCTACAATGCATCTGCTGGCTTTCCTAGTATCCATCTGTACTGCTAAAGAGAAATTTATTCTGGCTACAAAAGATGTCCTCAAAGACGTCAGTTGTGGATAGTCTAATAGTTTACGTATGTTGACAAAGTGGTTCTGAGTTCTTGATGTGTCGACATGAAGAACCATCCTCTTTATACATCACAATGTGCTTAATATGCGCACACACATATGTATGTATGCATACACAAATAACAGTGAGAGGATAACATGAAAGCCAAAAGAGGTTGGAAAATTGTGAGTGAAAGGATTCTTTCCCCAAGTTGCTAAAACTCCTTATCACCACAATTACTGGAGAAGCTCCAGTGAAGGTTAACAAACGAGACAAGAAAAAAAAAGTCATAGGATATATATATTAATTGTAAGTTAGGCTGTTACTTTGAAGCTTGAGTTTCTTTAAAAAAAAACTTCAAAAAGAAACAAAAAAAAAAAAGAAAAAAAGAAAAAAGAAGAAAAAAGAGAAAACTAATAAGAATTAAAACCAGATCTGTCATGGAGCATCTGTAAGAGGCAGTGCCACAAAACTCTTTGGGGCTTTCCATTTAGGTCATAAGGGATCTGGTTAAAATCACATCGGCCCTTAATCCGCAGGTAATTGACAGCACAGCTCTCAATGACTCAGCGTGGCGTACTGCCGCAGTGCTCATTACTACTGCAGACCTTTAATCAGTATATTTTCAGTCACGTGCATCCTGTTGGCTCCATACAGCCTATTGAGGCAATACACAATTTGCAGGTTTATCATAATTAATTACCTGCTGACATCCTAAATGCCGTTACCATCCAGCATCCAATTCAGAAGAATGTATTTGATGGAACGAGGGCAGCCTATATGATGCACATGTATAGCCTCAAAACACACGAGAAACAGTTGTTCCCTGGGCTAAACGCTCCTTGGTGCAGATTTTTTTTCCTCAGAGCTCCAGAAACTTGAGTGGAAGAAAGGCTTCTTCCTCATCCCTTATAGAGCTCTGAAAATATCCCAAGTTCTGCCTAATTTATACAACCCAGTCCTCAGGGTTCTCCTCGGTTGCCAATGTCCTACTGTGAAGGCTCCATTAAATCTTTTATTTATTTGTCCATAGAGGCCACTGAAGAATGTCACAAGGTATTTCCTTTTCCAAAGTAGATTAAGCTAAACATGAACGAGCCCCTAACATTATTCTGGATAAGGGCATGCACTTGTTTTTTGCCAGACTGCTGGCAGTCTCCAGGGAGTAAGTATTGCCGAGTCTGATTTCTGACCACCTTACGTGTAAGTAGGTGCAGATGCGTTATGCTCGTGACTTGGCAGGATTTTACATTGTTGCTTTGTAATATCAGATGCTAATGAACACCAAGATCAAAACACCGGGGGGAAAAAAGTATCATATCAATTGTCCCTGTATATACCTCAGCTTCTGCTGTCCCACTAAGCAAGCTGAAGTCTAAAGCCAGATTTTTTTTTTTAACTGTAATTAAATAGTAATTAAAAATGGAGAGTTCCAGCACAGGGCTGGCAGTGGGATTTCATTTGAGGATTAAACAGCAGGTTTACTGGTAACCCAGAGAACTGTCCGCCTACAAAAACTCTCTTTAGCTCAGTCATCCCCATGGATGTCTATTCTGAACTATGTCCAAAAAGCAGCTGAACAAGAGATTCTGGTCAGTAACAAGTACCACCAAAAAGGACCAATATTTTCCTATTATGAAAACACAACTCAAGAGGATCTCTATTTTTGAACAATCCCATGCAATTCTTATTACCAACCTCAAGCTGGTTTTGCATGTGACTCAGTCTGGGTAGAAAATGCAGCCCTCAGCTATAAAGTTGGTAATGCTCTGCTGACTCAAAAATTAACAATTCCGTTCAGGTCTTCTACACAGCCAACAACCCCACCTCACCTCCAAATGCCCTAACTGCATTCAGGATATGTTTCTAAAGCTTGTCTCCCTTGCAGTATCTGCCTCCAACTTCTTCTCCTTTAAGTTCCTTAATTCTTGGCATCTCCTGCCGCATTAGGTATCGAAGTCCAATGTCTGAAGGAGGGCTTTAGGCACTTTTACTGTAAATTCTTGGAAGCCAGTATGATGACTGGTTACTTGTATTTACTTAGAAGTGTCACTGCGTAGCATCCAAAGTCTGTTGACACAGATCAGCACTGCATTCTGCAAAATGCTGTAAGAGTTTCTGTTGTTGACAGCTAATTCTTTTAAACTTGGAAAGCGATAAGCTAAGTGGTACATCTCCAGGTCACGGCGACCTTTTATAACAGCATGAACTATGAGAATAATTTTCTCACATCAAGCAATTGGAGGAAAACGAATCTGCTGCTTTAGCTATTTTTGCCATTATGAAACCATCGTATAGAAATAAGCCAATAAATGCACATAGCCCACAAACATGCTTGTAATCTGTAACAGCTGAAGTACTTGATAAAAGCATCTGATGACTTATGCACAACGTAAGTAATACACTTTCCACTAGAAGCTTTAAAAATCAAGTCATGTTGTTGAAACCGGCCATGGTGCAGCAGATGGCATACATGACCCATGGCCTAAGCCTTCCTCTTGGACAGATCTCTTTTGGCAGTTGAGAGTTACAAAATCCCATGAGCTATGAAGGACATGAATTGTCCCTAGGAGCTGAGATTCTGTGGGATGCTGTTAACAAGCTAAATACAGTAGGGTTTGCAACCTTAGAAAAGTGGGATTGCAGTGTATTAGCCCCAGAGGATTTTCCAGAAGGAGGTTGGACTGTTGCACTCAAACGCAGTCTGAAGAAAAGGTCTTCCCTGTTGTCCTGTTAGGTTACATCTTTCCAAGAGTGAAGGGAAGGGAAAAACAAGTTCAGAAATTCTATTACCTGCTTAGTTTCTTCCAGGTACAGCACGTCATGTCTGAGTACTTCAGCTAGGTGAAAGACTGTCTGAAAAGGCACTTTTGGGAGCTTGTTCAGAAAATTGTTTTTCCGTGTCTTTCTGAAGAAGAGTTCCTAGTACTTCTTAAAAGTTGGCATGGAAGTCCCCAGGTACATTGATACATTCACTATGTACAGCTACAAGAGCCATGGAAGGTTTTTTTCTATAGAAACTTGAGTACCTGAGGCAACAACTGCTCTCCAGTTTGGAAACTAAGCAGACACTTTTGTCTGTGTTTACTCCTGAGGGAAAGTAATGTGACCACCATAAGGCTGTGAGTTACATCCATTTTAAAAGATATTGCTTTGAATTAACAGAAAAGTGAGTTGGAACATTCTTCCTTCTGGAAATCTAGCTCTCAGCTGATTATTTATGTGTTGATATTCATTCTTTCCAAGTAAACAAAGCAATAAGCTCTTCTTACGAGCCAAGTGAATCAACATTCGTGGAATGAAAATCATTCTCTTACATGATTGTTTTTCCCTTACCTCCAAGCCCTCAGAAAAAGGCAAGAAAAACCACCTTAGAAAAAAATCTGGCTGCAGTGACCTTATAAATTAAAACAAAAGGAGTGATAAAATAATAGGATTTAATCTTTCATTTTTAAAAATGTACAGGGTTTTGAACATTCTTTAGAAAGAAGCCTATACTCCAATGAATGCTTGCAAAGAAAAATTATGAAAACACATCCTGTCTAGTGTGCAAAAGAAATATGAAATCAGTAGATGTATCCAAAATATGGATAAATTAAAATTTTTTTAAAAATTAACTTTGTATGCATTTCTGGTGCTGCTTCCATACTTGAGGGATGTATGTCAGTGTAGGAATCCTTGAGTCAGATAAATCCAACTTCAAAATAAGAGAGAAGCAGGCTCTTAAGTCACTTTGCTACGCTGGAATTAAATGAGCCCACTTAATCCTGCCTCCAAGATCGTCTCATTCCAACAACCATCTCCAGCAGTAACTGCTGTCTGTAGAGTCTTGGGCTAAGTGCAGACATTGACAAGTCACTAAAACTCATACAACTGGATCTCAAGGAGATATTAAACAACTACCACAACAAAGAAGTCTGTTTTTGAGCGATTTTTCACTGTCTGCAATATAAAAGTCAATAATGGTCCCAGATACTGGTAAAGTGCCATTCCTAGTAGACACAACTGAAGGGGGAATTCACACTGCACAAGATGCACAACAAAGAGAAGTGCTCCTCCTTCCAAGACTAAGTGGAGGGGTCCTTCCAAAACCTTATGAGATTAGATGGCATCTTAAGATGCCAAACTTTTTAGCATGGTTCTGCTCCAATTCTATGACAGCTAATGATGAAGGACACTACACAGAGGGAGCTCTCCGTGTAACTCAAGAAGAGCACAAGGCTTTTTATTTCTGATACTTGGTCACAGCAACAGATAGTGGTATAACATAAATCAGGAAGAATTTTTATTTTTTATTAAAAACACGAGTAACTTAGGAGTTTGCCAAAATTCCACAATCACTGATCTTCTGTGAAGAACTGTTTCAGCCTAATGCATTAACAACACCAATGACAGCCAAAGTAAAGATCACCAGCTCACCAGCACTGTTGTGCTCTTCTGCAATATCCGATCAACCTGCTGGCTACTATATCAGCCCTTATGTCTAAGACAACTCCTGTTTTTAAAATGGAAATAAAAATCATCATCTTTATAGCACTACAAATTAAAAATCTATATGCCACTCTACAGCTTATCTTCACGTGCATTGTGTCCGGCATAGGTACAAAACTGCGCTTCTGCAGAATTTGCTCAAGCAAATGATATAAAGCTTGTGGCAGCATTAGGTTTTTAGGCTGGCTAGGGAGGGAAAAATGATACTTTACCTGGCACAAAGCCTACTGGTAGAAAGTGAACTCCTCGACATATTTTGAACCACCAGAGTGAGTAAGTTTACACAAGCTCAGTGCTTTGTGTTTTTACTGTACCACCAAAACATGGCCAGAGAGTACACAAGCCTTATCATTCCTGACTCCTTATCTCCAAAATCTTCTATGTGTATTTGATCCCAGTGCTTTAAGCACCCACTCAGTGCGTGCAATCCTGACCTCCCAGGACTGGTGATATTTGCACACCGCAGGAACAATGGAACCATTTGTCTTGCAAGCCGGCCTGGGCAGGGGAGACAGCTCTCTCCCTTGCTGGCCCCAACTGGGGCATTTGTTTCAAGAAATTGAAACGACTGCATTTCAGAGCCTTAGAACAAGACACAATATCACTTCTTCAACCTTTTTTTCCTCTTCCTAAACTCATACAAGCCTTCTCAAGGCCACTAATGACAGAATAAACAGGAGAAAGACAAAAGGATACCAGAATACTCACACAGTGTATATATACTCTTAAATGACTGCAAGCTAATCCATGGGAAAGACTTAGAAAAAATTGTAGTGTTAGAAATAGCAGGATGACCATAATACTCCAGGATACTGACAATAAATTGCTTTTTCCCCTGGTGTTTCACAATTTAAATGTCTAGCCACTTGCCTTCTGTGTATTTTGACGAGCAGTGGTCAGAAGGCCAAGCAAAGACCGATTTCTATTCTCACACATTTCCATTAAGCTCTCACTAAATGTCACTGTTTTTCTAAATTGCTTCCAGAAGCCAAATTTGCATTTCATATCAATCCATTGCAAGTACAGCATTTCCTCCTTTGCACTTTTTTTTTTTTTTTAAGATGTTTTCCTCAAACGCCTGATAGAAACTTCTGGAATGTACCCCTTGAAATGTCCCGCTGAGGTTTTGCTAACATTCAGTAACAAACTTCATGTGAGTCTTTAATGGAAGTTAATGTGTCATACTTCAAATCTTCAAAGCAGAAGTCTTAACAGGACTTTAAAGCTCCAAGTCCTTTTCTAGATATCTGCTTTATGTTTGCTGACATTGCTGACTGCCCAGAATTTGTCTGGCTCTGACCAGATCTAAGCACAAAGGCAAACTGAAATGACGCAGGACTTACTTCTTCCGCCTTTGTACTTCCTTAACAAATAGAAATTTAGCAGCATGTGCATAAGGAAAGTAATGCAACAAAAGAAAAGAATCCCCAAAACCGCAACCAACCCAAACCACCCCCTCACATGCCAGTTGGCTTGTAAAGTGATTTCTACAGCTAACAAAAGGGATAGATTGGGAATCCTGAAACACGAAGTCTGTTCTACCCACATGAACAGCACTTCCTGGGAGGCAACCAGCACGCTATGCTTCCATTAAAAAAAGAAAAAAAGGGAAAAAAAAGTCGTATTATGTATGTACCTCTAGAGATCAAAAGGAGAGTTACTAGCCCAAGGGAAAGGACAGGTTGACAGTAACTTTATATGGCTTTTATGATTTACTAACCCTGAGCTGATCAGATCACCCAGCCCTATAGTTCAGCAACATCCTGCCTGCCCCATGGGCCATGACCTTAGCTCTGCTGTTCTTGAGCATGCCTTACCTCTGGAGCTGTGTCGAGGTCTTCAAACAACAAATTTATGGCTCTGCTCTACAGCGCTTGCACAACAGGACTCTGTTTTCAGCTACATATTTGTGTGGCCACAGCATGCTACTGCAACTCCGTAATTGAAATAACGTGGCAGAATAGGGACTTTTCCAAAGCTGTACCAGCAAGAAGCAGTTCAGCCCAACGTAAATCAGCCCTTTCCTTGCAACAACGCTCATGAGACAGCACAGTGAGACAGCTCAACATGAGCCAGCTCAAAATGAACCCTGGCAAAAAACTCTTTCAGAGAGATGAGCTACCTGAACTCCTCCTCAGGCAGTCTCAGGGCATTACTGATGGTGCAAGCAAGAGCTGTCGATAGGAGAAGGTAGGGCAGAAAGGCCACAGCCTCAGTTTAAATCTGTTTGGGCTGCTGCAGCCACTCCCTGAGACTGCCACATTGATTCTGGTTTCTGGGAAATCAGCTTCAGCCTATAGAAACTACTGTGACTCAAAATTTGTTTTTGTAAGAGGACCCTATGAGCTGTGGCTACTGTATTTTGAAAGGAAAATGTATAATCTGACAAGAACTGAGGGGAAACGACAAAAAAAAGAGAAAAGTGAGCAAAATACTTCAATTGCCCTTTTCATGGATATAACTCTTAAAACGTAGCTTACTTTAAAATCATGCTGCATCATTGAATATGGTGCTTTATTTAAAATTCTTCCTTTGCTTAGGTCTTTGTATTATTTAAAGCTCGTCCCATATTGACAATTACAAGGTATGGAAAGAACCATTTAGACTATTCCTTCTCCAGAAGGCCAGAACACTTGCTTTCCAACTAACTCTTAAGAGAAGTTTTCTGCTTGTCTTTGGCCATCACACCAGCTTGCTTTTACTGCCTGAAACATGAGTAGCGTGTCTAGACAACTGAACTCTGACAATTGGAAAATCAGACTCGTTAGTACACTTTTTTTTTTTTAAGCAAGGAGACCTTGTCAATTCTACCTGTCAAGTGAGTTTGGGCCAGATTGTTAAATATTTCAAGAAAGCAGTATAAAACCTGTTCCCTCCATGGAGCAGACTTTCATTTACTATCCTTGCTCACAAGCACACCATTAGAGACCACAGTACAAAACTGTCCACAGTACTAGACTTTATTACTGAAACTATTCCAGGTCTTTTGCTCAAGCTAGCTGTGAGTGGGAATCACCAGAATTTCAGCTTCATGGATTTCCTGGCAGATAAGACAGTATTTATGAGTTGCCTCAGCTTTCCTATATTTGCACCAATATGAAGTATGAATGGCAGTGACCCAATTTCATTATTCTTAGTTAGATGAGTCAGTAAGTGTGGAAAGAGAAATGAAACAGGCAGCTAATCAACACACACAAAAAATCAGATATTCTGAGGCCAAGAAAGTATTTATATACTGATGACTCAACTTTTGCAGGAGTGTATGCAGCAAGAAACAGGAAATATACTATTGAACCCTCTTATGCCAAGAACTTTGATGTGAAAGTCTGAAATAGCTTGTTGTGACTCAGAAAGCTGGAACTGCAAGCCTGGGTTTCTGCAGAATACACTCACAAGAGCTTCCAAGCTCACAAAAGGACATCAGAGAACACAAGGCTTCTGCAGGTATGTGGTAACTAAATGTCTTTCAAAGATTATGGAAAGAAACCCAGGTGACAAAAGGCTGGCACTGGAAGCTCTGCTGCTGTTTGACATCGAACGTGCCCAAGGCGCATCCCCCTCTGCAGCGGAGGACTGCTGCCGAGATGAGGTAGGGAAAGAGTTCCTCCATCCTTCTATAAAGGCATGAAAATTAATTATGTTTGACAGTGATTTTATCTCGTTTTAAACCTGTTAACCCAAACACGGAGGTTACGTTGGAATACAGCTGATACAAGTGCCAGCTGGGCTTGATTTTCTTCATCCCCTTAGTAGTGCTCCACAGGCCAACTGGGAACTTCCACTCCAGGTTCCAATCAATGTAAAAATGAATCCCACCTCCCTGTGAGGAGGGTGCTGGTTGATCCAGGCTCACAGGCAATGCAACAAAACACAAACAAGCTCCAGCTTAAAAATAAAAGTATAAGTGAATGATGTTGTTCAGTGTTATTTGAGAGTCAGGAAAAAATAGGGTTTGGGACAAAGGCATGTGTTTTCAGAAAAAAAGTCTCAAAGAAAACCAAACCAAAACAAGGAGGTCTTTCTTTTAGACCTGAATGGGGAGGAGATACAGAAGTGCAAGAGGTTCAAATTCCTACCAAATAATTTCCTTCTTACAGAACCAAAGCTGCTAACCACTGCTAGGCTCGCCTTTAGCCTTCTGCGGGAGACTCTCATTCAGATTGCCCGTCCTGCCTACAAACAGCCCGAGCAGGACAGAAGCAAAATAAGGTTGCTGCAGCATAACCAAGCTGCTATCTGTCTTTTTTTATTTCCTTAGTATTACCATAATACTTGGAGATTAAGCTGTCCCTTGAGTGGGAACATCCTTCTCTCTCTTACTGGTTATCTCTGGGGTTGACTCGGTAACTTGCTCACTTGTTTCCTTCTGCTGTCTCATACTAATACTCCACAGACCATGTCGCACATGGCCCTTTGTAATCTCTTGTACAGAGAGCTCATGGTTAATGATTGCTAGATGCTGACTTTTACGGCTCATAAAGCCACTAGTGGATATCAAATTCAATACGTTCAGCTGACATCAGTGATGTATTTTATCTCTTGCTTCAAACTACTAGATTTCTGGGGTTTGCAGGATTAAAAAAAAAAGCGGAACACAACAGAAGAGGCCTTTTGATACTGCTTACTGGCAAATGGGAGTTTCTGACATAACCCAAAGGCTGCGGCGACCAGACACTACACAGCTAAAGGAGAGACACTGCAATGCAATAGCTTCCAAGCACTGATACCTCTGGAAAATCAGCTCCACAGGAGAAGCAGCATTCTTGCTTTCAGGGAAGCAGCCAGACTAATACTTATCCTTCTGAAGACATGTCATCTTCCATAAAACAAAACGAGGTGCTGATAGCTTGGGCAAAGCAGCTGGAAGAACGGATAAGAGAGAACACAGGCTTACAGGGAAGGAATGGAGTGGAGGTACTTAAAACACAAAAAAATAGTAGAAGCTTGAAATTATTAAATAGCCGCTATTACTTACTGAATGGCATTGGACTGAGCAAGCTTCTTTGCCGGTCACAGTTTACCCATTTGCCCTACCCTGCAATAAGAAAGAGAATGCTTTGACAAACCCAAGCGATAGATGACAACTAGTTGGAGTGCCTTCCTCCATAAAACTGTACATGCCCAGCTCGCAGTCAGAGGCCGGGTGAGTCGGACGGCTTTTCTGCTGCTGTGATACTAGTGTGCAACCGCCAATGTCATGAAACAGACTGCTCCAACACACCCCAGTGACCCCAAGAGTCAGGAGCAGTGGCGATGGGTGTCTGTACAGCAAGGCCTTCCAAGCACCATAGAAGAATTTTACTCCTCAGATTATACCATTATGAGATCTAATGACGCAAAGTCATATTTCCCAAGATGTCACAATTTCATCACATTCAATTCTCTCAGACCCCCAACTCACACTACGCGCCAAACAATCACGGCACTTTTTTTGGTGTGCTTTCTCATCTCCAGGGTTCTCCTGTAATCTGTAATCCATTGCCAACTAACCATTTCCACACCAGTCCCCACAGGCACCGCCCAGGAAGGGAGTGTATGCAGTATTTTATACTCAGTTGAGCACAACTAGCCTGTTCTCACACTCAACAACAGATGGGACATTTAAACCATGCAAGTTGTAGGCACATATCCACATCACACTCCGGACATCGGCGCGGAATTTCACTCCATTACCTACAACCAGCATTCAGCAAACCATCCAAGGCAGATTGTGCTCTATAAACTATCATGTTAACACCACATTTCAAGAACGGCTATCGCTGCTAAATAGTTTCCAGTAAAATAAAGATTGTCGAAAAGATACCCAAATATTATTCTTTCTCCATTCACAGGACATGATTCACACACCTTGCCTCTCTCATTCTGTGAAAAAGTGCTAAATCACTGCAATCAGAAAGCAGATTTTCCCCCTCTTGATCTAGTTAAGATTTTGCCAGGGGAACCTTCATCCCTCTGGAATGTAGATTAAGTTTCTAGGAAAAAGAAGCAGAAAGTGCAAAGAGGAGATTTGTGATGTCACTGTCTAGTACGTAGCTTCCTTCTGAACTGCTAAGGCATTTCTCTGGTGATGCAGCTACTAAATAACACCCTCTTGCACTTCAACATAACTAGTCAAGGTTTGTTTTTTTCT